>JAVQKG010281213.1:0-19904 GCA_036025885.1 Hypseleotris bucephala
CACGGACCAAGCGTATCAATACTCAATGTTTTAACCCAGACAAAGGCTTGGGTCCGGATAGGACGGCGTTTGGGTCCGGATCCGGACCGCGGTCCGCCTATTAGTGACCCCTGCTCTAAGCTATATAACCATTTTTCCAATTTACATCCAGTTAACACTTCTAATAAGATTAACACATCAGGACTTAACGGAAGAATAGAAATACCACAATAAGAAACATGAAATGAATACGGGCTGATTGGGTACATCGCTGGTGGGGAGCAGGAGAAGCGTCTGGGGAGAGGTGCTTGTGTCTGGTGTCATAGTAACTCATTCTGCTCTTGATCCAGGCTAGCACTCAAGAGCCCCTCGTTCTATTCTCACATCAAATACACACAGAACCAGGCCGGGAAAATGCATGCAGTCAAAAATAAACAAGCAATGATAATACAATAGACACCTTAGCTACAACATGCAAAACAAAGGCTGCAATTGAGATGATAAGATTATACTGGGACTTAATTAAATGACAGGTAGTAACATTAGCGTGAGCATCAGTGTGTTAGATTAGCCTTAAATTTTAATATTTGAAAAGAAAAGCGTCAAAGCTACTGTACATATAAAAGGCTGAAGGTGGAATAATTAAATTTTCTACCAATTGCTCTTGTGATAATTTTAGTCAGAAAAGTTAGTTGGCCTCTTTCAGCCAAATCGGAGTTACCGTGAAAATAGAGCTTATCAAGCAGCATCTCACATTTAGTATGAAATAAAATATAAAAGTTTTATGGTGTAAGTGCAGTTTAAGTACAATTGCAAAAACAGACAAGACACCATTTTGAGCGAAAAAATAACCAAGGCTTAGACATGTTTTTGTGAATAATAATGAAGTGTAAAATGCAAATAGCATGTACATAGCGTCTTTGTGAATATAAAGAAATCCATTTGCAGAATACCAATGTCTGCGTGAGCTGTAATGCAAACAATAATATTTGGCAAACTATTTAAAATTCCAGCTGGGTTTTCAAGCACAGACAGAAAGCCTTACTTTACTATTAAGATCTGAAGTATAGCCATCACTTTCCAAAGAAATAAAAGTATATTTGTGCCTTGCAGCCTGCAGTGACAGTGAGCCATCTCCTTTCGAGTTGTGCTCTGAAAGTAGACTTTGTAGTTTGTTTGTGTCCAGCTCAGTGACAGGCCAGCCCACACTCCTCTCTGTGCTCCAGCCGCTCTCACCCAGAAATGCCAATGGTGTAGAGCAGGCAGCCAGGTGCCAGGTGGGGCCACCGCCACCAGGAAGTGTCGCCACGGAGATGACTGCGGGCCCTCCCACACCGGACCAGCCTCTACCGCCACTACGACGACGTGCCCATTACTCAGTGGCAGCTGCAGGGGGCTGGGCGTCCCGGGACGGGCACTGTTTAATGGCACTCATTCATCCATCATGTCAGGTAATGAGCTGAGAGTGACACACACTAACACACTGCCTCCATCACACACAGAGGAGAGCACTCCTTCTTTATTGGACTCAGAGCACCATGCAGATGGTGCACAGGAGGAGAGACAGGCAAGAGGAAGGCAAGAACCACCAGAGCAAATGGAAGACACATCAAACACATATTGCCTAGTTCAACACACTTCCCTCTAGTTCAACATGAGCTGTTTGTTAGAGCCATGTCTGGTAATTTAAATACAACATCACTACCTTTTTGTGAATGTATTTCTCTGTCCACAGGTTAAGTGCTTTCTAAAACATGCTTCAAATCAAAGCAACTGGAAGAGCAAAATAAGGGCAAGAGAAAGTAGCCTGACCCCAATTTACCTTTGCTCCTCATTTGTGACTGATCTCTGATATGTAACATCCAGCTTCTGTCCAGTACAACAAACTTTAAATGTTAATGCTCTTTCTGCAGAGTGACCTAGGTCAAATATGGACAATAATTATTTTTCACTCACTTGAATCCAATCAACCTCAACAGTGACCAAAGCCATCTATAGGTCACTTTGTAAATACCCCCGTATTATACATGATTAAACAAGGAGGAAAGGTTCCCAGACAGATTCAAAATCATGGTAATAATTCAAAATCACACACTTTTTATTTCAAAACCGAACAGGATTGTATTTATTTATCTGGACCAAGTTTTATTGTTCAAAAGGCAGATAATATTTTCTTATTCTTTGTAAGTGCAATGTACCTGTGCACATTGTACTTTTTGACGTGTGCTTGAGTCACACTGTTGTCATTCTTTTTTTTTTTGAACAGCATATAAAGAGAAAACAATGAAGGCTAACAATACCAGTTGTTGAAGCGGTGCTATCACAACATAGTAGGCAGCTTTTTGTGCAATAAAATACTGAAAAGTGCCTTTCGGGGGTAATTGTGTCTTGGCTAACCGCCTGGATACATGCTAAGGCTTTCATGAAAGACTTTGCAAAAAAAGTGGGAAAAATGGCAAAATGCATCTCCTTCTTGATATTGGAGAGTTAAAACATTTCTGTTCCTATCTTCAGGTGCATAAAAGCCTATCTTTTTCCCCTGCGTCACATCAATCTATCACAACAATTGGACAAACAGCAGCCATTTCTTTCGGGAGAGACACATACTATACTAGCCTCTACTGAATGGGAACCTTTAAGCACACATACTGTACACACACAAAGACTTAGAGGAAAACAAATCGAGGTGTGAAAAAGACTACAGTGGGGTTTTCTGGGATTGTGAATTGTTCCTACTTCTATTAGTTTGGATGGCTTTTTTACCTTATTCTCCCACCGCCGGCATCTTTTTCCCGAGTTACAGTAGACACAAAGAAAAGAACAGAAGTCAAACTAGTGACAACAGAACAAGAGCGGGGGAGTTGTCAGCTTTACACAACTTAATTAAACAACAGCTGGTATTCATACCCAAAATAAAACCTGGATAACAACAACAGGGAGGTCAGACCTACAGGGGAACGCTGGTGCTTTGGTGTGGATGGAAGAGGAGTAAAGGGATCACCTGAGTAGCGCAAAATGTGAGATCTTTAAAGGCAGATTTGTACAGTAGGAGATGGTATAATTTAAAGCAGATAACTGTCACAACTTAGAGCCACTCAGAAACCAAAAGATTAAGTATATGGTCAGTTCAACTAAATACCATTTTTTGTTTTGTGGTTCAATTCCTGCTTCAAGTGCCTTCCTTCCTGTCTTCCTTACTCCCTACTGTCTATTGGTGTGTTGTTGAAAGCATCTTGTCATTTTTGGTTTAATTTAGGCCTGGTTTAGTCTTGGTATAGTTCTGGTTAATGTTTAGTTTAGACCCAAACCAGTCCTCATTTAATCCAAGTTTAAATCTGGTTCAGTCCTAATTCAGTCTTGGATTATACTCCTTCTTGTTTAGCCTTCTCTTGATTTAGGCTACTTTCACTTTAATAAAGCGGAAAGATTTGGGGGGCAGGACTTTGTGTAAAATTTGAGAACTGCTGCAAAATAGCTTGCTGATTATCCCATTCTAAATTTCAATAGACATTTACTGGCATTTCAAACAATCAAAACCTCAATCTGTTCACAATGTGTATATCAAGATGATCTCTCCCATGAAAAGTAGGCTTCAACAAACAGGAGAGTACACTAAAACTTCTAAAGAAACCTTAATCCTGACCTTATTTCCATCTGGGTGCCTTCCATTTAAATGTCATTTTGAGTTAGCATGAACCATAAAAGCTGCCATTTCACCCCCTCAAAAAAGATTGAATATCATACCGACTTGTGTAATTGTCATCTTTAGCTAATTACACCAAATTACATCACGATAAGAAGCTTTGTGATCCGCTAAAGCTGCCGTCATCTATCAAGCACTTTCCACATTGTACATTTTTTGAGGAAAGATCAGGGCCAGTGTAAACAGGAAGACTTTACCGAAGGGGATTACGCCATTTTGGCTAAATCTCGCCTGCGTAGCATCACACTACGGGCAAACGTCTAAACATGGCAGTAACATTCATCAAGGCAACAATAACAAGGTCAGGCTCACATAATCAGCAATCATGTGTGTAAATAGCTACGGAAGAGAAATGCGGAGTGCTGAGGGACTGTGGATCTTTTGTGTTTAGCATTCTGGAGTCTTTTGTGAAAACCTGTGCGAGCTTTGACACAATTTCTCCGACATGTCACGGCCTTTGGTTAATTTAGTTGGTTTGCTCCCGATTTTTGGATGAGATATGGTATAATAATAGTGATTAAGTATGACCTGTTGTGCATCAAACATGGATTCCGATGTGTTTCAGCACAAGCCGCAGTTTTCATCTAGTCTCTACAGTGGCTTCCATTAGTATTCAGCCATCTTACCATTATCTTTTCCAATGCCTTACAACCTGGAATTAAAAAAAAAAAGTTGAGAATGCATAACTTTCTAGCCACTATTTTGGAAAACCACCTTTTGAAGCAATTGCTGCAGCAAGTCTCGATATCTTTTTTGTGAAATTGGTACATCAAGTTTCAATCTTTATCCATAAACGGCTGAAGTTTGTTTATTTTCAAATTACACATTTTATTGATTTCTTTCAATCAATAATTGATTTCTCTTGATTGACAAAAATACTTGTTGTAAAGCAACATAAAAGCCCCCATACTCTTAATATCTTTCTTTTTCCCCAGCCTCTGAGCTAGAGACTAATAGAGCTCTGTCTACAGAAACATGATACTCAGTATAAATGGGATGCAGACGCATAGAGGCTATTTCTTCCCTGCTGAAAGTTATGGGGCGGGTACTACAAAAAGTACATTGGCGGCAAACACAGACTCTCGATTAAGGCTAAGAGTAATGGTGGGACGAAAGATGCATTTCTAGCAAAAAGCTTCTAAGAAGAAAAGAGAGACTGCTATTCCAGGTTAGTGTTAGTGACCTCTATATCTGACACTAACACTAATTCAATTGTGAAATGTATACAGTGCTAGGACAGCTGTAGATTAAATAAGTTTTGTAAAGAAATCACAAGTCGAATAAAAAATAGGAGTACACACAGTCATCCAGCCTGTGATGAAACAAAAAATTGCATGGGGATTTTGTAGTGTACATGAAACTTAAAGCAAAGCAATACCAAAATGTGCTAATGCATATGGTACATAATAATTTCTAGCATCTTTTTAATGTCTTCTTCTTTTCATACTCCACAATGCAGTTAGTTCTGTATATTAATTATGAATTTCTCATTGTATAATTGCTGTAGATATAATGTATGTATTGTAAAGCACTCACAAGTAAATAACAGTTCTACAATGTAGAATGGGTTGATTGGGTTGTTCAAAATTACCTACCAATTACAACCTAAGTGTTTAATTTTAAAGCATCAAATTGCATCCTTCAATTCTTCACAAATTACTACATCTCCTCTGTCTTAGTTAAATCCTCATTTTTTGTGTTCAAAGCATCCAAAAATGACTTAAAAAAACAGGGTGCCTTTTCTGCTTGGGTCTCCATGGAGACAGATAAATATGCTATCCAAGTCTCCTCTGAACATACCAACCTCTTCCTTCCGAACACATACATAGTTTCCTCTGCTGCACTTTTATATCGTGCTTTGCTGTATTGTTAAAACTAATACATGTGCTTGCTTTCAAACACAATTGTGAATCAACTAAATAGCTGTATTTTCACAGCAAGGCCTGAGCAGAATGTCATGACAAAGGAATGCCTCAGATAGCCCTAGATAAACATGCTGAGGCAACAAACTGAAACTCTCCCATTTTGGTTCTCAATTCTGTCTCTACATCTTCACTTTTGCACTTTTTGAACCCTTCATGATCCCAAAGCTCTTCCAGCACTGCTTACTACTACCAATCTTCAAATGGGCACCTACATGTAATTGTTTATTTTCACCAAACAGCCAAAAATGTTCCCACCACTAAAACAACATAACAATTATTCTATTAACTCGTTTGAACCAGAATAAATGTACTATATGCACTATTGTAAACTATTATTCAAATTGTGGGCGTGCACCATGGCAGAGTGGTTAGCATGTATTGCTTTTTCCAAGGAGGTTGATTGATTCAAACTTCAAATTGGCACTCACAAGTAACTGTGTTTTTGCTGGCTTCCTCCCACCATCCAAAATCATATATAATTAAATAAAGACAAATAATTTTAGGATTTAGATCATGTTTGCATGAACAGAATACTTTCTCTTTAAGATCTGGTTTGTATGTATCCAGAGCCACATTTTTTATCTGACAGTTTGTATACAGAATTTGAAGGCGAAGTTACAGCAAGGCAAGATAAACGGTAACGAGGATATGTTTGGCAGAGAGTGCGCTGGTCATAACACACACAATCAGTCCTGACAGTGCACTGGATGCGGTTAATCTTTCCACGGCACTATCACCCCTCCATCTCAGCGGGTACTGCCATGTGCACGCTTGGCAATTCAGGGGAGTGACCCAGATAGTCAATACAGCCATTCTTTCTCTCCAACGGACGCTCATAGCACACTGCCCATTACCTCCCCTATGTTTTAACCATCTCCACCCCACTTCTCTCTGCTTTGTATGTTCTCACTTTATTTCTGCAGCAAATAATATACTACTATGAAATAAGCAGACCGATATTTCTAGCTCTTAGTAGTGTGTGACTTTTCTAAATTGAAGAAAATCACAGAAAAGCAGAATACAATACAAGAACAAAGATTGCAAACCTCTGCCAAAGTTCTTATCCCAATGGTACAGACCACAGCACCCAGGCCAAGATTAACATGAGATATTCCAAATGGCTTACTGTTCCTTGTGACTGGAAATAGTATGTTTGACGAGTACACTTTGTTAAAACTGCAATTTTACAAAAACATTAGTCAGATGTAATTTCCTTTGAAATTGCAGTAAAATGAATTGATTGCAGTCAAATTTAACAGTGACAAAGCAATGGCTATAATCAGTAGGAAATGTACTACAATGTTCTTGGGCCAATTTTCACAATCCACAATCCGTTTTGCTTAGTCACTTGCAGCAGGTGGTTTTTGCCCGCAGTCCATATTTGAGAAAGAAGTCACATGTTTGTTGACAAATACTCCCATGACTACTAAAAGTTTATCTTCACAGTCGAAACGCTTTGACAGTTTTTTAGCGGGGACAAAATAGAAGTGGAGCATGAAAGAGCTCTGGGTGTTTGTGCATGTAACACCTGTGTGTACTTTGCTCCTTATGCTTTTTGTGGATATATGTGTAATCTCCCAAAAGAAATCCATCACTCTCCTTCAAGCTCAGCTAACATTTGTTTTTTGATTGAAAACAACAAGCCTGACACACTGGTGGTTGCGGCCAATTCCTCACTGGGCCCCTCAGGTTCACAAATCTCCTTAAAATATCTCTGCTGGACTTGATTCCTCAGTCACGGAACAATGCCTCTTGGCATTCTGGGATGCAGCGGAGGCGCACACAGCCCAAATGAACAGTTATATGAAAACACTTTGCAATCGATCAGAGCCCAAGGCAAAACTCCCATTCATGATTGTCCTCTCAGCAGTGGAGTTTCACAAGGCAGGCTTCAACTAAGTCTGAGCATGAAAGAAAACAAATATCCTCCAGAGTACATCCCTAAAAACAGCTACAAGAGAAAAAGCATTGCCCACCTGTTTGCCTGCTTTACTTTCCTTTAGACTTTCTACACGACACAGCACAAGTCTTCAAAGTGATCCAGGAGTGCAGTAAACCAAGGACTTGTAATTATTAGGTCCAGCTATACATTTCTTGTATACCTTATATTTCATGTATGGTGGGCTGCTATTGGTGTCAAATACATGCTACAGCAGAGTGAATGTGGTGATTTGGGGCTCCACCAGTTCAGGGCCATGACCAGGAGGCAAGCAGGAGCCATGGAGAGCACAGATGGGGCCTTAGCCGTGCCTGAGCCAGGAGAGAGTCATCCATCAGGCCAAGCACACTGCGCCTAGGGGGCCCTCTCACTGATCCTATAAGACTGATTGGGCCGCAGTGGGAGGCCAGACCCTCACTACATGGACAGCAGTGTCTGGCCCGCTCCACTGAGGCTTGATCTGAAACGGTAGGAGCCAAAGCGCTGACCTGCTTCTGTTTGGCCTCTGTGGCAGAGCAGTGTAGATTACAGATACACACTTTAAAACATGCCATATGAAGTGCAGACAGAGAGACAGAGATATCTAACATCTTAACTTAAACTACATGGGAACAGACATGTGTCCAAGATTAGCAGCTCTTAGTCATAGCTGTGATTTCTCATGGCACTGTAGTTAATACAGTGGAAAAGTTGATGAAGTGATAGATTCTAATGACTTTATCAACGCTTGTTTGAGCCAGTGAGGTCAGTGCCAGCAAGAGCATGGTCTGCGACAGCCAAGGCTCAGAGAATGATTGACAGGTGAATGAGTAGACACAGAGATAGTTAGACAAATGGAAGCTAAGATATAGTCTGACAGACAGATGGGAGCGTAAATGGATGGTTTGGCAGCATGATAAGGTAAATAGGCTGATGGATCACCAAACAAATGTGGGAGGAGGAAGAAAGAAAATCAAAGAGAAGAAAGAGGAAGAGGAGCTGCCTGCAGACAACAGAGATAGGAAACCAGATAGGCTGATAAACACAGATGGATTGTGTTGATACACGAGGAGGTGGGGCAAGATCGATAGATTGTTTTATTCTATTTGCTTGGCAAACTGAAGATTTGATATGGCTGGTATCACGGCGATCTGTTTCCAATGACGCCAGGGGTGGCGGTTACAGGTGGTGAGATAGCGACACGTCTCAATCTTTGGCTAACCTCAACAGAATCTGGCTAAGCTCTCGCGCTATCACCACCTCCTGTGTCATCTTCACGGGATTTAACATGCAGGAAACAGTCCTATTCCATTCAGGTCAAAATGCTTGTTTCCACAAGGTCTTATATCCGGTGGGTTTGTCCTTACAAATGCCCTAAATTAAATGTTGTTACAACATACATAAATGCAGTCTCATCTATCAACATACATAATGCATAAATTATAAATTATACATTATGGACTTGAAAGATTTGAAAGAGCCTGAATATCCGGGTAAAGTAAGGACAGATGAACCGTGGTGTGAGAGAAACTATAAGGAATAGAACATGGCTGGATGCCTCAAAATGGAGAAAGCTTGGAATCTTCGCCTCTACTCAGATTTGAGCAAAACAAAATGGATGCTCCTGACAAGCCGATGCCTCATTACTGCCTGCTTGCGTTTATCATGTCAAATCGGGAGACAAGGGTACGTGAAGTTTAGAGGCGAGGCCCCTTCCTAGTTAGAAAGGTGGCTTTTCAGTGTGGCTGCTTGGGGGACACAGGGTGCACACAGAAACAGCCTTGATGAGTGTTGCAGGGCTTATAATAGACAGTAAAGGCCCAGAAAGCATGCCCTTTAGAGGTGCAGCATCTCTCACCGCATGACAGCTTATACAGGGCCTAGGCTCCACGATGACACCTTCACCGTGCACTCCAGATGCCACACACAGGTGCAGACACACACAACCACCACACATGCACCCTGCAAGATTGGATGCAAAATTGCACAATCATAAACATGTGCATATAGACACATACACACAACTAATCCATTTGCAATGTGAAGATAATTCCTGGGAAGTGGAATCTCACCATCGTGCTGACAGTATTAGCACTTCTAACATAGGGTGGGCAAAAAAACAACCCACATTCACTTCGAGAAGGGGCTTATAGAGGTAAACACTTGTTGGTGTCATGTTTAGGGAGAGGTACAACTTTTCACTGTAAACAAAAATAAGCTAAAACCTTCCCATTTCCAGGAATAGTGTCAGATTTCTGTCAAACATACTGTACATAGGCAGAAAGAAAAAAATCAAGGGTGCTTCTGTAGATCTGTATAGTACATTTAAAGAGACATACACAGGTCGACCAAAAACCACAGATTTTTTACTGGAATCCATGTTTACATTTAAAATTGCCACAGTTCATTTACTGCTGTAAGTTTAGTCCAGTGGCATGAGGAAGTGTCAAGAACTGTATAAAAGTAATTATTAGTAATAGCAGTGCCCGCTCACAGATACTGTCCAGGAGTGGCAGATTTGAACATCCACTTGTGTATTGTAAAAATAACAAGAAACCATTTCACTATCTGGTCTTGAATCATACAATAGGCCTACATATCATAGTTGAGGGGTAAATACTGCACCCATAAGCCACAACAACAGTAAAAAATACACTTTTTTGGACCGTAGAACCGTCTCTAACCAACACAAGGTCCAGATAATTGTGTGTAACTACAAAGAGGGAGTATAAAAGTTATGTTTCTTCCATGGAGCTACTTCTCAGATGTTTTCACTATTACATTATGTATCTGATGAAGACAGAGGTCAGGAGTAAAGTTCAGGCAGTCAGTTCAAAGCTAGTTTCGGTGATTGACAGCTTGTTTTGGTGAAAACTTCAGGCCAACAGCTGCCCTTGTTTTTCTGCTGCAATCATAGCCACCGTGCAATCTCAGGATTCTCCGGGACCCCTCGCCACGGATGCCTAATATCAGTTAATAAAACATGGTGTTGTGTGTTATTTATTTATTAATAGCCTTTTTGATGTGTCCCAGTGCGCGCCCAGAGTGGTGCTGGAGATCATAGAAGCCTGTGCAAGCGAGCTGCCTGGCTTTTTCCTCAATGCCATCACCATCAGACCCATTTGGCCAAGTGAAGATGCTCCCTTCTGTTCACGTGGGGGGATACGGGCCGGGTGTGCTTCCAGAAAGACTTTCTTTTAATATAAATTTTTGATCGTGAGAGATGTTCCCTCGTGTACACAAAACACTGCATCCATTCCCGCGATGGGGCACACTTTGCTACCTTCATGTTTTTGCCTGTGCATCACCAACACGGCTGTCAACGCAGGTTTTGCCGTACAAGGGATGGAGCAGATGTGGTAGAAATGGAACATATAGACAAATATACATGGTATATACTTCAGTGCAATCAATGTATATTTTCTACTGTATATATGGTTATTTTTACTAAATTCATATTCTGCTGCCAAGGTGTTTTATACAGCTGTAAGTGGTATTCTCCTGGCTAATATACACTACATGTAAAGTATTTATTGAAAAAAAGAAAAAGAAATAATGGCGCTTTGTCAAATACTGTATGAACTATAAATTATTAGAGCCAAAAACAAGCAACCTTGATTGAAATAGATTTACTTCATCTTTTAACAAGCCTGTAAACATGTCAGTCCTATGACAGATAAAGCAGCGGTCCTGCAGAGTAAACACAAATTAATTTCTCCAGCCTAACCACTTGTGACAGTCAGTGTCTATCAGTGCGGCTGGTGTCCACCACTGGACTAGTCTCATTCAGAAATACAGTGACATCATGGCCATATACTGTATATATTATGTGTCTTTGTGCATGTGTAGCCTTAGAAAGGTTAGTTCAGCTGCCTGCAGGTTCACTACATACACACAGACTAGACATCTCAAGTGACAATGGATTCTGAATGAATGAAAAATTCATCCAGCCCTTTCACTTATTCATCAAGGAGGAAGATTTTTCTGCAGGGATGCCCTCCAGAGATGTGGCGCTCACATGCCAGGCGGCCGCCACCACTTTACCCACAAGCTTTTCAATAAAACAAGCAAACAACACAATTCCAACACCTATAAATAAGTGATTATTCCTGAATAAAGTGCTGTACACAGAGCCCTCGCTGAGGCCACTCATCACACTTTAATAGTGCTCTGAAGCAGCCAAAGTTATTTCTATCTCCTCTGCTTCTTTCCCTATATCTGTCTTTGAACAGTCCGCAGGAACTATGTGAAGAATCTGAGATGGGACTGCATAGGTGCACTGAGATCATCATTGTGCCATCACCTCGATGGTTAAGAAACAGCACTATCTGTTTTATTATTAATGATCCTATCAACATGCACTCTCACTGGCATCTGTCTCTCAAACACACAAACACAAACATTGACACAAGCACACACCAACTTTCCTCCCAACTTATTTCCGCTCCTCTTTCTGGAGACAGGTTGTTCACAGCAGTTTGAACATTCAGAGTGGTGGCTCGCCAGATGCTTGGGCGTCTGTCAATGCGCTGCTATTGTTAGCTAGTTTTTGATGAGATTTACATGGCAGAAAAACCATCAAATAAGATATACTACAGAGAATATGAGAAGGATCTCACCTAATCCGCACACCTGCGTCTTGGCAGTACTAAGTCGCTTTTCCTTCCAGACCAATACACACGCTTTGGAAATGCACAACCGCCCACTAACTCCCACAAAATCAAGACTGCAAATTTAGACTTAAAATCGGGGTGTTACACAGCAGCTTGAGTCTGATTTCGATGTGGCTTTTCCAGGAGCTCAAAGGCTCACAATTACCATACTTGTTGAAAAAGGAACATACATAGATTACATGACTCCCACCTGTGCACACAGACATATGTAATCATTTAATATCCTGTGCTCTTATCTTTTATGTCTGTGACTTTTTCCAGGAATTTACCTAATTTACCTGCACTACAGCTGGATGAACAGTCCAGCCGGGCTTGTTTATATACAGTATATGAAGTCATCTTCATATTGACTGATTGACTGACTTCGTCACAACAATAAATTTGCTATGTGGTGTGCAGCCGTAATTGGGAGGTTCTATGTCCATGGCCCCAGATGTGTTCAGCTTGCTAGATCTGGAACTGCCCGGACACATCTGGTGCATACAGGGCCGCCAGCAACTTGTCTGTTCACCTGCTGCAATTACCAAAATGAACATGGCGGACTGATTATATGTGCAGTGCCTGAGGTGATGCCCGTGAGTGTGCCACTAATTCCTCCATACATCCAGACATAGTAGCCTGTATATTTACACAGCTAAATACAGTGGACTGCCAACTCCCACATGTGTGCTTAAAAGAGCTCCTGGGTATGTCATGGTCAGTGAATACAACTAAGTATAAAGAACAACAGTAGGTGCTAAAACACTCAAGGCACCAGCTTTGACTAGTTTGTCAAGGTGCCTTTCTTTTCACAGAAGCAGCTGCATAGCTCTTATTTAGATATAGTTTTATAATACACGTGAGTACCCAGAAGTGAATTACATGAAAGTTGAATAAAGTACTGATGTTTAAATTGTTTTAATTGGATGAAACTATTTTCTAAACTAAAGGTTGTAGTAAATTAACAAAAGTCACAATAAGTTAATACTATAGAATTCCCATAATCTGACTTGTTGAATCATATTATTTATTATGTTCACATTTGCAAAGGTTTACTTGAATGGAGTCTAATTCGAAATAAATAAATAAATAAATAGGGTTTGTAAAAAGACCAGATGATTGAAATTAACAGCTTCACAACTTTTATCTAAACACATTTCAAAATTGGTCCTGACTAATGTGTTATCCACTATAGAAACTGAAAGTCTTTGGAACAAAATGTGCAGTACTTTTTGGCAACACTCTGGTCCTAGCAGTATTTTAACACTGTTTTGCTGCCAGCGCACTGAAGCGGACTGTAGTCACTTGAAACGTGAAACAACACTGCTTTGATTTCAGCCTACTTTTTCTTTCCTTCTAGGGTGACGTTTTACATTTAGTTCCTGCAGCTCTTGACTTCAAGACACAGGACTGAAAATGCCCATTGCAGCGTCCCTTTCTCACATAGCACATCAAACCTGTGCTGATTAGAACAGAACTGGGTCACTTGGTGTCTTGGCTGTGTGGCACTTTTTTCTGCCGTGGCTTCTCCAGGCCCCCTTGGTCACCGCGAATCCCATGGCACCGGTGTCAGAGCCACGGCCCGCGGCTACGCACCTGTGTCCACACTCCTTCACTGGGATCAATTAGCATTAAAGTTTCAGAGCCGCTCTCCCGCAGTGCGGACACAGTGTACTCCGGAGGGCTACAGACGCGCAAAAACAAGCTTGACAGCCGGAGACGAGGGGACAGATAGATTTGTCCAAGGCAAGTCAACAAGACAAGTAAGCAACAAGAAATCTGTATCCCACAAACTATCCACAACACTCATATTTCTACAGAAACTTTGCTAATGTTAGTTACATTAGTTACGTAGATTTAACTGCTTGTCCACACGAAGAGCAAAAAGTCAATCACATGGCCGCAAATCAATGTATTTACTTTGACACATGTTCAGGACCAACCTGTTGCAGTTCTAGGCAAGCATCAAATGGGGAGGAAGGCATCTTTGAATGTATCATGTTTGTGGTGCCAGTTAGAAGAAAATGGTCTCAAAATATGCGGTGACTGCCAAATTCCTGGGGAAAAATATGTCTGTTGATGCCAGACATCAGAGAAGAATAGCCACACACCCAAGAGGATAGAAAGGCTATATTAACCCAAATAACAACTAGATACATTTATATACCTAATAAAGTGGCCAGTAGAATTGCACGATGACTTTATTACTCTTCTTCAGTCTAATTAAGTTGTACTTAAATAAAACCGATAAATAGTTTGCTCATGTTCTGTTTAGAGCGCATCTGCTTTTGGGTTTGGTCCACCGGTCGCACAAATAAACCATTTGGCAATACCAGCGTCTTGATGATAAATTGCTATTTTGTGTGCTTCATTGGAGAGAGATTGTTTAACTAACTGTAATTTTCCAGTGGTTTCAAGCAAATGGTGTAATAGTTTTGGCTTAATTTAGTAAATATCAGATAGATCCCTTATGTAAACACTACAGAGATAGCTCAATAATAAGCCATTAAATAGATATGCAATGTTAGTTTCTTGCCACTAGACACATTCTAGTTGAAACATATGTGGGGGAAGTAATCCAAATCTTACAAAGTAGAAGTACTTTATGCACATTTTAACATCAATGTAAATGTTGTCAACATAATCTATAATACAGCTGTGTCGACAACTATGGGCCTTAGGTGGGTTACACTCTGGACGGAATATAGGCTAAATCTTGAAACTTAAATTAACTTAAAAAAAGAGAAGCATACTACCACCCATCACTGAAAACATATTTTAACAAACAAGCTAAAAAAATCCCACTTCTGAATTTTAAACTATACTCTGCCTAGTGCGTGTTTACAAAGCAATAAGAGAGCAGTGCTTAGAGATGCGCTGCCTCACAGACTAACCACAAATCACTGTATAGAGCGCTAGTACACCCAGCAGATCCAGTCCAGCACTTAACAACATCTATCACATGTACCAAGTGTGTGCACAGTGGGGGGCTCGGCAGCAAGGGCTTAATCCATTATCTACATGTCGATCTGCACATAAAAGGTAAACTACAGCCAGTGCCTGCCTATAGGAGCAAACTCTACACAACAAAGATGGAGATATAGGAAAAACTATACTGTACTTTAAAGTAGGGTTGAGGACATGCTGTTAAATAGATATCAAGATATGTTAAAATATGTAATTCAATCAGCTTATAAAATGTAAATTAAGCATTAAACAGAAACATCTAAATCCACTCATCAAATGTCCACTAATATATACCTTTGAAGGTAACTAGACAGATAGATTCTTAATTTTTAGTCATTACTCTCTATTTTCTTAAAACTTGCCTATATTCGCACAGGACTATATTTATATTTTGCACAACATTGGCTATAGGAGTTAAATGCTTGATTCTTTTTACTATTCTGTTCAGCGCCTCAATCTCTCCATCACTGCTTTAATACCTTCCTCTCACACACTTAAACTGCCTGATTGAACTTTGACTATCAAATTTTACTCCCAGTGAAATACATAAAAATTTCAAAGATTTTACAAACATGATAAAGCAGTGCTGTTTCCCTAAATGACCTCTTTCAGCACTGAAGAACAAAGACGGTGTCATGGTGAGCATTCACACTTTCTAGGATTTTTATCCAGCTGTTATGGGGGTGTTATTCTCTTTATCAAAATAATAGGCTGCAGCGTACATCGTATCATTCGTCTTTTGTAAGAAGTGTTTTACTAATGACAGAAAGCCATTAGCATTAGCATGGCTTTGATATCCCATTGGCGTCCTGAGGAGTGTGTAGGCAACATATTCTTCTAGTTCTTCGACTGACATCTCAAGTCAAGTTTTTACTAAAATAATACACCAAACCAAAAAATAATAAGCTACTGCAATCTTTATCAAAATATAAGCAAATAGGTAAAGTCTTCCATATGTTTCAGCTGGGGATCTGTAATTTAATCCAGACCCATGCAGTGAGTTGTAACTTGTTTCTCAAGGTACAAAAGTTAAACTGTGGGAATAGATTCATTCTGATAACAATTGGAAGAAAAATGGTGCTCATAGTGCCAACTTAAGTATATATATTAATACATCAACTATAATACCAACAAATTAAACTAAAATTAATAATAAAAAACATAATTAAAAAATACTTCATAATAATTATAGTTGTATGGTAATTAAACATTTCATTAACTGATTATAAAAAAACATTATTATTTTTACATAGCTCATAGCCCAAGGTATATCCAGCTGTATTCACCTATAGTCACTATCTTCGACCATGCAAGTTACAAGTCCAAAAGCAAAACAGATGAGCCAATGTTAAATTGTAGGGTATGTTTTGAAGGAAGATGAAATTATCTATTTCAGATCTTCATCACATAGATTTTTTTACATAGCCTTTAGTTAGTTAGTTAGACACAATTTCCAGCTCTTCAAGTTACAAGTCGGAAAGCAAAACAGATAGTCAACAAGTAGGTGGTAGGGTTTGTTTTGAAAAGCCTGTGCGGTTCCTGGGGCTTTTCACCCTGGGGTGCTTTCCCACCACCATGTGTCAGTGTGAGTGCGTCTGCATGTGAGGCACAGAGGAAAAAGAGCACTGAGGGCAGCTGTACCTGCGCTGCCTCGTGCTCGTCTCTTGACAGTGCCCTTCACATCACAGCATGTGCCTGGACATCGGATCTGACAGCACTGACCTCCACGCCACATCAGACCACCGAGACTCTCAAACACATGGAAGCACACAGGCAGGAGATACACACACACACATACACACACACAAAAACACACACACACACACACAAACGCACACCTGGTGAGTGTATATGAAGACATGGAAACAGACAGCACATGGTGGCACCAATACGACAAGCATCATACTATACATATGTCACATTCAAGGTTAGTGGGGCAGCTATAGTAGGAAGACAAAATACTGCTGATGCAATAATGACACAATAATGATAATCATTGAACTTAATATTTGCTTTCAAAATTGTTGTCATCGTCCAGTTTAGATATTGATATAGTTTAGATATAGCTTTGATGAATGTCTTGAGCCTTGCCTTTGATTTTACATACAAGTTATTTCTGCATTATGCGATGAAATGTATAGTATAGTACATTTCTACAGTATACAGGCATAGTTACAACACTTTTCAGCTGGTTTAATTAAGCCTAATAAAGATAACACATAGCGGTGTATGTCTTTTAATGAATGTAAGCTTGATATTGCTGTTATACAACTCTATTTAAAAGGATGTTTGAAGCGACTGTACACCACACTCACCCCCCTGGCTGCCTCCCACCCGACCCCCCCATCAGACAGATATCAATAGGGATTCCAGCAGAGCGGCTGCTAGACAGCATGGGTAAACAAAGAAGCAATGGAAAAGAAAGGCAGAATCAAAGGCAGACTGGGACCCTGTTATTGTGCCAGAGCAGGAAATCATTTTCTGACAATTTGTGACTCATTTGAAGCGTTTTGTGTGGGGGTGACACATATATAGACGGGGAGGTGGGATGAAGGCTGTCGGGTTTGGTGGTAAACTTTGACTTGGATATTTAAAATGTCAAGCTGTTTGTTCTTTACAATGCTGCCTTTCTTTGTGATGGCAGAATTGTCGGCTAATCAGAATTTGTGTTGGATCTGTCAAACCCAAAGCGGTAATTGATGGGATTTGACGCAGGCACTATTCGAGGTGATTGATAGCAGTAGAAGAAGCACTGAGACTTGCATTTTTCTTTCACAGTAAATAATAAACAATGTATTGCATTTGTGCAATGTGTGAAATTCACTTGGATGATTATTTCATTTGGCAACCGCTTAACACTCCCAATCAATACTAGGCAAACACATCCAGCTCCCACTGATTGGCCTTATCTTAATCCACATAAACACTGTGTCATTACAAGTCAAGCCTTCCATATCCTCTGCACTGCTTCTACTGCTGACATATTTACCTGACCACCCTAAGGCCTGATTGAAATGAAGTTAGATGACCTTTGGGTTGCCAATAAGGCCTTGCTTGTTCCACTTGCCCCTCACCATATATCATTTGCTATAGCCTCATAAATCAGCCTGTTGAACTGGGATGCAATGACGGTCTCGACCTTTCTCCTGACATTTCCGAATGGCCACATCCTCTACCTAGGATCATGGCGGCATGAAAGGCACCCAACCATAGTATATGAAGATGAGAGTGAGGACCACCCACCGAGCATAAGACAGCAAATAAAGCGAGGTGTTGGCAAATGCCATTGGGAATTGGCATTGGCTGACAAAATAGAGTGATTTCTACCACTACTACTACCACTGCTATGAATGATAGTGAGTTTACTTTTTAGTAGTTTAGTTTTTTTTTCCAGTGTAATATGGTATGCAATATGGTTTTAGAACAGTACTGATTTGTGTGAATTTTGTCCAACACTTATTGCAGCAGAGGAAGGAAAGGAAATCTTGTATGCACACGTGTTATAGATTTTCTAAGAACGCGATCACAAAAGCTATTGTAAAACATGTTTCATCATCGAGGCCAGGTGGTTTTACACATTCTTCACTCAAGCTCGCTTTGAAGAGGCGCCTGACTGTAGTGATTCTATGCAAATGCAACAGAAGCAGCTTTCTGGCTTGGTTCTATGTATAGTCGGCTGAGTGTGTGCGTTTGTGTGTGTGTGTACTGCTGAGAAAGAGAAGTAAAGGTCCACTCATGACAAGCCTGGTGGGAATAGGAACATCTGGTGGACCGGCTGCTCCTCTGGTTAACATGCTCATCCTCAGTGGCCCCCAATGACACACTCTCAGGTACCACATCCATGGACACAAATACATATGGACACAAGCAATTCAGGTGCATCCACATATGTGGGCTACAAAACACACACAGCCTTCCTGAAGCTGTCAGCCCATTGTCCATTCACTTTTATTGTCCATGTAAATACTAGGCCAAGATGACTGCACGCTGTTGTCAGGCTGGAGTGAGGTATAAACAGAAGGCTTATCATTCATTGTGATGATGGTAAAGAGCAACTATGTCCAATTTGCACCAGATGCTGCACAGAGCCACATTAAGCCTGTATTATGACTGGTGGGAAATGTCATGTTATTGGCAAGGTGAACCTCTCCACTACAAATGGTGCTCCCTCATATGTCAGCTGGCTTTATGGAAGTGAAAATCATGCCACAAACAGGGTGGAGCTACAGAACTGGACAAAGGAGTCCAGTCTGGAAACACGCTATTAGATAAATAGCTTTCAAAATGTAGGCTTCCTATGTCTGTCTCTCCATTCAACTTCCAGACAGACTCAGAGGTTTGTGGAGCTAAACCAGGTTAAGATAGTTACTAGGTAAATGCTTCAAGGCAATTCACTTATGCCATAATGGTAAGAGACTGTAAAAGTCTTGGAACTGGAGGCCAGTTCATATCCACACATTTCTACAGTGCTGTACATATTAAAGGTATTAAGGAGGATCTTTACACAATAAACTTTTCTAAATATCATCCCAAATTGACTTTACTGTCTGTTGGAAAACTATTAATTAAACAAACTAAAAAAAAGATATTTAATATTCATAAATCTGGGACTCTGTAGGGCCCAAAATCAATCAGCCAATAGTATACAACTGGTTTTGGTCTATAATTGGTTGATTGAGGTAGCTTCGTCCGTGATTGGTTTAGCCTGCTGCCTAAATCAGGAAGTATTCTGGAATAAGGAAGTGCTCTGCTGTACACAT
>JAVQKG010281299.1:0-24088 GCA_036025885.1 Hypseleotris bucephala
TCTCACGATTGAAATGGATGTGATTGGCTAGATGCACTAAAATGAAACTCCTACACAACATTAAATGATCTCTATTAACCTCCTTCTAAAAAGAGCATGCTTTTCCCATGACTGGAGGCCACATTGGCACACTCAACCTGTTTCCTAATACTTTGCAACCACCTGTAAAACTAGACTGACTGCTTTTCGTTTTGTCAAACATGTGACTCATTTTGAAAGAAAACATGACACAGTTTAAATGTTCACCACTGTGTATTCAGTGAGATACATCTTAAATAATATGAATCAAATTAGAACATTATCATTACAGTGAGGTATTATAAATTAGAAAACAGTACAAAATATTTTCCATATAAAACTTGGCACATAATTACCAAATTGCAAGGAATACAAAAGATTATTAGTACACAATATTAATATAGCATATTATTTTAAACATGTTAATATCTAATCACTTTTGGATGAGTTTAAAGCACATACATTCAGCCTAACAAACATCTGGAGTCTCTATTTTCATTCTACTTGTTTAGACGTAGGTCTTGCTACTGACTACAGAGCGAGTTTTGAGTATTTCACATCATAATCATTTTTATCTCTGGGAGGACATGAGCTGCAGAGTAGACCACCACCCAAAAACAGCAGCCCAGCAGAGCCCCATCCGATGTAAAGCGAGGCCCCCAGCTCCCTTCTCTCAGCATTAGTCATGACTGGGTTGTAGATGATTGTCTTGGCTGTCCAGCAAACAGGAATCAGCACCATAAGGCCTGCAATGATGAAGACCACCCCGGACGCAATGGCCACTTTACACTTCTGCCTTTCGTCGTGGACAAAGTTTGTGCATTTGCCGCCTACAACACCAAGGAGGATCCCGAAGACCCCTACAATGATTGCAATGACGACCAAAGCTCTAGCAGCCTGAAGATCTTGAGGTAAAGCCAGGAGCGAGTCGTAGACCTTGCACTGCATTTGACCTGTGCTTTGGGTTACACAGTTCATCCATAGGCCTTTCCTCAACACTTGAGCAGTCACAATTTTGGATCCAATGAAGGCAGTGACTTTCCAAGTGGGTTGAGCACAGATGATGATGCTGCCCAGAAAACCAACAGTCGCCAGGACCAGACCCAGCATTTGTCGCCCAGTAGACACCATGATGGCTGCTGGATGTCTTCAAAACCAAAGTGGTAAAAAAATAATAAATGCTCAACTAGAGGTCCACAGTTTATATGAGCTACTAAGTGTTTGCCAATGTCCGTCTACACTGCAGCCCTTGTAGTTGTGAGGTGGAGTTGCAACTGGTTTCTGTAAAAATCCCGTCAAACCAGACTGAGATGGTTTAAGAGGAAATGAGTGGCTAGCGTTGAAACTCAGGATAAATAATTATTTTAGCTTTTAGTTGTAGTTTAGACAAAATGGTGGAGTAAAAAAAGGCATGGATCAACTAAAATTGAGAAAATAAAATAAAGTCCCAGAATCAGACAGAGAACCACTAAATTAAGACTTTTAAAATAAATTTTCTTTAAATAAGACATTAAAAACCTGACTGGCCCCATAAATTGTTTTTATATAATTGAATAGTACCCCATACATTCTAGTTTTTGTTGTTACAAAACATTTATTCATTTTACTAACTTTACTTGTAAAATCAGTATCACAACAAGAAGTCTTTAAAATAGTACAAAATTGACTTGATTTTTTAACAAATTATTTATAGGAAAGAATATATTTTTACACAGTTGATTTCTGTATAGCAAAGTTTGAGTTTACAATAAAAAGACAATTAAAAAAATCTCTTTGTACAACATTGTGTTTACATCAAAAGAATCAGAAAACCAGTGTCCATACTGTCCATATGTCTAAACATAGGCCTTGCTGCTGACCACAGAGCGTGCTTTGGAGTATTTCACATCATAGTCATCCTCCTCACGGGGAGGACAGCTACTGCAGAGTAGACCACCACCCAAAAACAACAGGCCGGCAGCACCCCATCCGATGTACAGAGCTGACCCGAGCTCCCTCCTCTGAGCTTCGATTAACATTGGGTTATAAAAGTCCTGGACAATTACGTGGGTTGTCCAAGAAACAGGTACCACCACCATAAGTCCTGCAATGATGAACGCAACCCCAGCTGCAATGGCCACTTTACACTTCTGCACTTCGTCAGGAATAAAGTTTGTGCATTTTCCGCCCACAACCCCAAGAAGGACCCCAAAGACCCCTGCGACGATGGCGATGACGGTCATACCTCTAGCAGCCTGAAGATCTTGAGGTAAAGCCAGGAGCGAGTCGTAGACCTTGCACTGCATTTGACCCGTGCTTTGGGTTACACAGTTCATCCATAGGCCTTCCCAAATGTCTTGAGCAGTCACAATGTTGGCTCCAATGAAGGCAGTGACTTTCCAAGTGGGTAGAACACAGACAATGATGCTGGCAATGAATCCAATAATCCCCAGGATCAGACCTATCATCTGTCGCCCAGTAGACACCATGATGACTGCTGGATGTCTTTAAAAAAGTGATTAAAAAGTACGGTTAAACACAAGAGAGAGAGATGCAAGGCAAATATCAGCTACGCCTGACTCTGTTTGTCCTCCTCTCCACCAGCCTTTAGTTTAAATAGGAGACTGCACCTGGGTTCTGCGAAGTCTTGCCAAACCAGACTGAGATGAATTATTGGAAATGAGCTGAATGATACTGGGAAGGCCACGACTGAATGTTGTGTGTAAAGCCCATAGAGGGAAATAGGGACTCTATTCAAATCAAATATCTTTTTTTCAACTTGTGGTTGTCATGATCAAAGTCAGGTAAAATACAGCATGAATAGCATTTACACAGTGAAACATATTTTTTAAATGATTTACTTGTAGTAATTTGGAAAACAATCAATAATATGTCAGTCCGTAGCCTATAGATAATATAAAATATAAAACATTAATTATGAACTACTAAACAGAAGTTTTAGTTTTTTTCCAAAAACGCCTTTTTCAAATTTCTGTGTAAATGTAAGAATAATTTAATATTCTGAGAAAAATGTTGTTACCTATTGTCAGTATCAAGACAGACATTTCCAAGAATAAAACAGGAGAGAATATGTCCTTATTTGGAAATCTCAGATCAGTTGATACTAAAAGTAAACATTCTGAAGTATCAGGTCACATGACACCATTCTTAAACAGCAGTTTAACTGTACAGCGCCACCTAGTATCTTAGTTTATCAGTGCAACAGGTATTACCACAAAATTAAAACGGTTTACAGGTTTCAGGATTTAAAAAATGTGTTGTTTTTTTTAATTTAAATTAACACAATGTATTTATTTGCCTTTATAAAAACATGTGTATTAATAACACAGAAATACATAGCCTATATTTTGACATTTTATTACATTATACTATCACTGATGGTAATTGAAAGACAATATTTGAATTATGTTATTACATTAGGGCAGCCATTTCCAAAGTCAAGAGTGCCGCAGCCCCCTTCAATATCCCAAAATTGTACACGGCCCCCCAAATCTGAATTCTTTCAAAATTTCAAAATACAAAACTTAGTCATCTATTTGATTAAATGTTCTATTAAAAACATTGGAAACAACACTCTTGTAATTATAAATAGCTTGAAGTAATATTCGACTAAATATGTAATCACTTTCTACATCTTTGTTATTCATTTCAAACTAAATGTATATTTAAAGAGGACCTAGAGCAGGACCTTCATGGATCGCTAGGGGGCACCGGACCCCACTTTGGGAACCACTACATCAGGGTATAATGGTAACTTTATTTGGCAAGAATATTGAACAATCAGTATGAATATAAATAATGTTTTCAGAAATGTAAGTAACTAGTATGTACAACGCTCTGAATATTAATTAGTTAAAAGATGTCATTAAATAAAGTTGAGGCCCAGAAAGTTGTCAGAGCAATTCTTGTGCAAATTCAAAATAAAATCATGATTACATATTACTAAATTTAGGTAAAAATATAAGGAAATTGATCAATTTTAAATATTTTTTAGGACTTAAATACAGCAAACTTTGAACTGACCCTGCAACATCACATGTATTGCACAGAAGTAAAAGCTGGTTGAGGAGTTCACAACTGTAACATATTTATTACATACATCAGTATAATGCCATTACTGTATTATGCATGAACTAAGAACATACTACTGAATTTGTCTGTATTATGTTAATTGTCTCAAAAAATGATTTACTTAATACAAAACAACTGTCAACCATTAGGTCTAAATGGACTGTCTAGATGGGCACATGACCCCATATATCTGGATGTTGTGCATATCCGTACTGCACCTGGCTGTACAGCGACTCTGGTGTATGCACCTGATAAACATTTGAGTTGGTCCTGTTTGTCACATTTGAGTTATTTGAGCGTACTGCATTGGACCTTTCTCTTTGTCTATAAATGAATAGTCTGAAGCAGGTCATTGTTCCTTGTCCCAGCAGACTAAGCCTATCAGGACCCCAGCGAGCAGCAGCAGTAGAGATGAGGCCAGGCCAATGTAGACAGAGGAGCCCACATCTCTCTTTAAGTTCTGCATCACCAGTGGGTCATTGGCTACAGTAGTGGTAATGGCGGCCGACCAGATGACCGAAACTAAACACAGCACCCCGGACAGGAAGCACAGAGCCCCGCCCAAAATAAACACCTGTAGAGAAAATACACAAAGATCACATGAGCTTCACATGAGCCTTCAACCAGATAAAGGCAGTCACCCTACTGTATTTATCCCAGTCAGAAAACCTACCTTGCTGTTGTTGCGGTTTGTCAGGTTCGGTTCTGGGGGGTGTCCACAGTTGACCACCCCTCCTCCAAACAGTGTGACCATGAAGCCCAGGAAACCAGCGATGATTGAGATGATTGTGAGAGCTCGTCCCGCCTGGATGTCCATAGTCAAAGTATTTGATGCATTGTGTGTCTTACACTGCATTTGGCCAGTAGCCTGGGCCACACAATGTAGCCACAGACCATCCCAAACTTAACACAAAGACAACACTGTTCAGACTATCTGGTGATTCGTAGAAAAGTCCTGGGAAACATTTTTGTTGCTTCCTAGAGTCTCAGATATTTTTATATTTAAATTTTTGGGCTATTTACATTGTGTCAAGGTGTATCTGTAAGTTTCCTAAAATGTAAATATATTTTTGAAAGAAAAAAAAATGCTTTACATGACACTATTCTATGATATAAAATAAGTAATCTGTCATATTATTTTATGTTAGTCCCTCCCCTGGCCTCTACAGCAACATCAGAACAGAGTTTGTGGGGTACCACTTTGACCAATAATAATTGAGTTTTACTTTCGTCTGTTCAAATGCAAAAAGCTGTTCTGAACAAATAGATTTTAAGTTTGGCTTTGAACAGAGGTTGGTACGTACGTACAATAATGGTATGTATTCAAAGAATTTCATAGTTTAGGACCTGCTACTCAAAAGGGTTAATGACCCTATGTCCAGCTGTTCCAACCTCCTGTGTCTGTAAATAATTATAAAATGACAACCTATTGATAACAGAAAAGGTTATATTATACCATATAAAGAAAAGACCTTACCGATTGAAAAGTCACAATATTGGCTCCAACAAAAGACGTCTCGTGCCACATCGGGAGACCACAAGTTAAACTTACACCTAAAACACCCAAAAGACACGGAGCCAGGCCACCAAGCTTTCTGCCCTGTCCGGCCATTTCAGTTTACTGTCACTAAAATACACAAAATAATGTCTTTAAACTGTATTTTAAGACATTTATGAAGAAGCACAGGACGACTATTGTCGTTGCTGCTTTGTCTCATATAAGGCTTGCAGGTTTTTGCTCCTGTTAACTGTGAACTTTGTAGGTTTAGTCAGATGACACAAGAATCAACAGACTGGTCAAATATTTAGGAACTGTTGAAGGCACATATGAGAATAACAGCTTGAGCCAAATACAAATCAAGTTTTTCAGGATTTTGTACAAATTTAAAAAGCATATGTGCACTGTGTCTAACTGAATATGCCCTTAAATATGCATCACTCAGTAGTGTATAGTCTAAATTTGAACAAAAGTTAAATTGGAGTTGTACCGTTATAGGGGCATTTTGGGCACAAAGCCTTGCCTAACATAAGTAAATTTGTGAAGTAAATGTACTCTTGTTATAGTCGTGAATGCTTTTGTAAACTATCTGGCACACTCTAATTTTAAAAACACAGAGGGCTTTTTTTGATAAAACCCATAAAACCCAAATTTTAATTAAATGCGGTTTAACGTAAAAACAGTTTAAAGCAATCAGTTTGTACAAATGATTATACAAATATGAATTGTGACATAAAATCAATTGTCCGAACACAATCTTGCATAAAAAAAAAACATAATTATAAATACAGTGCAACATACATTGAAGGTGTACAAAGTTCTTCAAATTTTTGACATAAAAACGTCACTCAGTCCACTGCCACTAAAAAACAGCATCAACACATCAGTTCATATTTTTCATACTTTACCGTTTAAAATAGAAAGTGCATGATATTGGCCAGTGGTTCTCACACTTTTCACATTTGTGTTCCTTTATGTACCACAAAAACAAAGTTCTTGCCTGTTCTGCTTCTAAATCAACATACTATTTCCATAAATTGTGAATTACCTTAGAAGTCATTTTTTAAACTTCATTGTGGAACATTAAAAATTCATGTTTTGGAAAGCTTACATTTTGGCCTACTTGTTGTAATTTATGCTTCAAGTCACTATTTACAATTCAAACACGACGCTTCAACAATTACTGTAGTAGAAAATGCTTGCATTTGGAAACTGATTATGTTCAGTTCCTAAGGCTAAACTCAGAAACTTGGCAAAAGTGGCACCCACCCCACAGTTTTACAACTAATGCTGTAATCCATTTGAACTGAAAACAATGTAGATAATCAAAAGTGCTAAAACATTGAAATAAAACTTTAAATCAGTATTGTCCATTTACAGCTGCGGTTCAAACGTCTCCAATATAACTAACATCCATACGTGCTGCACAGGACTGCTCCTCCAATGATGAGCAGCCCTCCGGACACCCATCCCACATATATGGATGCTCCCAGCTCCCCCTTCATCCCATCAATGGTCGCTGGGTTATAAAATCCTGCGATGATGTTGTGCGCTGACCAGCTTACAGCTATCATGCACAGGACACCAGCAATCATGAACACAATACCCCCAGTTAGGCCAAGATTAGCTTTGTTCCTCTGGTCATATCTGAAGAAGTTAGTGCATCGAGCTCCACACACTGTCAATCCAATGCCGGCTACACTGACCGCAATAGAGACACATATAAGAGCTCGGGCTGCCTGCAAGGATTCAGGAAGTGCCAAGACAGAGTCATAAGCTTTGCATTGAGCCTGGCCCGTGCTCTGGAGAACACAGTTCATCCAAATTCCTTCATAAAACACCTGCGCCGTCACAATATTGGACGAAATGAAAGCAGACATCGCCCACATGGGCAGTCCGCAGATGAGGATGGTGCCAAGAAATCCAATGATAGACAAAGTAATGCCAGCAATTTGGGTATGCATCTTGTTAGAATAAAAGTCCAAGGCATCTAGGTAAAGTTAAAAACTGTTTCAGGGAGCTAAAAAACAACATTGACCGATGTTTCCTGTTTGCTGTGCAGGTATGAGAGCAGAGGGAGGAGTCAGTAGTGGCTGTTGTTAGTTTGTAGATCAAGTTTCTTGTTCGTCCTGATTCCTGCTCTGTGTGAAAGAGGAGGAGGAGAGAGTGGACAAAGGCTAAATGCATGACAAAACGGATTAAATAACAAGTTAGTTTTGTGTTGGGAAAAGGGTAGGCATCTTTTCTCAGAATGAACATTTCAAAGAAAGTTAGTAAGCCAAAAGACAAGTTAGTAAGCCGAAATCTAATTTTTAATTTCTACTGAATGAATTAGCATTTCTATTTGCCAGTTTTGCTTGTGATTCTAAGAATGCATATTGCCGTGGTTTACAAACTGTGGATATTAAATTTACTGTTTTTGTAAGTATTTGGAAAGCTAAATATTTTCAGGTGGTATTTGTGTGTGAAAAGTGAGCATCAATGGTATTGTGCAAGTTACCGTCCTTCTCTCTTGCACACTCAGAGTAACCAACATCACAGACACCAAGGCAAATTGTGGTTCAATGTGTTGTCTAAGTATGACAGAGCAAGTAGGAATTGAATTGCAAACCCTTTGCAAGTGGCCACAGAATAAAGAATCCAAACACATACAAAGCAGCAGCATTTACCTTCAGATATAAAAACTACATTTATTGTTCATTGCAAAATGTAGGTTAAACCTTTCAGTAAGGTCAATGCCATTCATAAACAGTACATCTCTATAGCCTACTTTGTAGTAATGGTCTTTTTATACGAGTTTTTACGTAACATGCAGTTGTCATGTTACTGTTGGTGTTGTGTCCACAGGCCTTAAGGTCCATTTTAAAATATTTATTTACTTCAGGGTGTGGTACAGAGTAGCCCTTAACCTTGCGTTTAGATGTCAGATCAGGGATTTATTATAAAACATTACAACCCAGTTATGAGTCAAGCATGTGGGATTTGTATAGACTAATGTTAAGTTTGTGAGAAGCTTGCTTGCCAAATTAGCCTTAAGGGGTTAACTGCACAGCACAATTGTTAGCATAAGACTACCTTAACCTCACAGTTGTATAGATGGTTATACCACATTTATCCATTTAATATTTAAAAACGTGTACCATGTCACCTTTAAAATAATTGACAGAAAAGATGTCTAAACACAGACAGGAGAAAGATAAAAAAAATTGAAGTTAGGTTTATTAAAACTTTGACATTTAAAACTTAAAAAAAAAAAAAAAAACTTTCAGTCTTTGCAGGTGTCAGACGTAGGCTCCTGCGCTGGTCGTGGAGCGAGGTGCGGAATATTTCACATTGTATCGGCTGTCTTTATTTTGGTGACACTGGCAGCAGAGGAGACCCCCACCGATGAACAGGAGCCCAGCGGATCCCCAGCCGATGAACAGGGAGGCCCCAAGCTCCCTCCTCTGAGAGTCGACCATCATTGGGCTGTAGAAGTTTCGGATGATGTCGTTAGCGGACCAGGACACAGGAATCAGGCACAGGATCGCACCAGCAATGAAAAACACACCAGCGGTAATGGCCACCTTGCTTTTGGAGCCTTCGTCCTCCACACAGTTGGTGCACTTGCCTCCAGCGACAGCTAGCAGCATACCCAGAAACACAACCAGGATGGAAATGACAACCAGAGCGCGGGCAGCTTGCAGGTCTTGGGGTAAAGCTAGCATGGAGTCATAGACTTTGCACTGCATCTGGCCGGTACTTTGCATCACACAATTCATCCAGAGTCCCTCCCAGAAGGTCTGAGCTGTTACTATGTTGTTACCAATGAAAGCAGATACCTTCCACATGGGCAAAGCGCAGATGATGATGTCCCCAATGAAGCCGATAGTAGCCAGGAAGACAGCAAGGATCTGGAGGCCTGTAGATGCCATAATTCAAAGTCTGTGCACAGAGTCCACTACACCAACAAACAGCAACATGAAGTGAGGTTGCTGACTGCTGCTTTTAAACTTAGTAGATCACATGCTTTCGTCTGATTGGTTGGTTACTGATTGGCCTAATTGGCAACACCTGTAGTCAACTGAGGCTCACACCAGACTGCTGCATGCAACATGTTTTAGTTTATATAGCCATTTTAGATATACCCATGCAGACACAGTATTATTTACATTTTTACAAAGAAATTTATGCATACAATGTGTATTTTTTTCAGCAAATTATGCTTTTAGTGAAAACAGTAACTCATTTATTTTCAACCTTATACATGATCTTTTTTTTTTATTAATTAAGTATTTTGACATTTCAAAGTATGTTGTGCTGAACTACTTTGCTGCCCTCTCCAGATAATCAGGCAAAGTGCCATCACCTGTGTGCATAGGCCCAGCTGCTGCTCTGTTGATGTGTGTAGTCAGTAGTTTTTCTCATTTGTTTGAATAGTGAATTGTAAAGCAACATCTTTGTAGCACCTTACACTTCGAATAAGGAAGTATATTTGCAGTAATTTACCAGAACCGGTTTTCAGTTTGAGCTGTCCTATTTGTCATTGTATACGCAGAAGTAAACAAAACACATTACTGTATTTCTTCCCTTTCCTTAACCTTTGATAGTACTTGGGTTTTGGCTTTTTGTAACTTTACACAAAAAGTCCAGAAACATTTTTCACCAAAGGACAATGCAATGTGTATCAAATAAGGATAACCGTTCCCAATGACATCCACATTACCATGTTTGAAAATGAGTTTTATTTAGTACAGCTATACTACATTTAATTTGACAAACAGGAGGTAGCAGGAGTAGTAGGTCAGGTAACCACAAGAGGTCATTCAAGTCAGACAAAAGCTACAATTCTCTCTGTGGTGATATAGAAATGTGTTGTATGACCTATTTAAAAAATTTAAACTGTACATAGTGCACTACAATTAATTAATAGAGACACTAAAAAGCCTGAACAAATTGTTTAATTTGAATGGTTAAAGGTAAGCTATAGATATAACAAAAAAAATGTTTTTTGTATGTCTTGACTTTTACATCAAGTTTCATAGAAGTACATCAAACAGCTGTCAGATCATGATTTGTGGTGCACTTTTTTCTTAGAGAATATTTTCACTTTCCCTTTTAAGTATCCATGAAGCAGTCTTTTCTGTGCATGGGGCCCACAGTTGAATGCTCCCTTGTTGCCCCTTGTGATGGATGCTTGTATCTGAGCAGCAGAGGCCAGGCCAAAGCCCACCCCGCACAAGGGCAAGTGTGGGCGATATAAAACATTACCACTTTTTAGAAACCACCACAAAGAAGAGAAGCAGCAGTGCACAGCCATGGCATCTCTGGGGCTGCAGATTTTGGGCGTGGGGCTGGCTGTTCTGGGATGGATGGGAAATATCCTTATCTGCATGCTGCCGATGTGGAAAGTGTCTGCTTTTATTGGGAACAACATTGTGGTGGCTCAGACTATCTGGGAGGGACTGTGGATGACATGTGTGGTTCAAAGCACGGGTCAAATGCAGTGTAAAGTCTATGATTCGCTCCTGGCTCTTCCTCCAGATCTCCAAGCGGCCCGGGCCATGGTTGTGATCGCCATCCTCTTTTCCTTGTTTGGTCTGCTGCTCTCTGTAGTAGGAGGAAAATGCACCACTTGTGTCGGAGACAAAGCAGCCAAAACCAGAGTGGCCATCTCCGCTGGGATTTTCTTCATTTTGAGTGGAGCTCTGTGCTTGGTGACTGTTTCTCTGCCTGCCAATACTATTATTAAGGACTTCTACAACCCTATGGTCCCGGACGCCCAGAGGAGGGAGCTGGGGGCCTGTCTGTATGTGGGATGGGGAGCGGCCGGTCTGCTGCTGATTGGAGGTGCCCTACTCGGATGCCAGTGCCCATCGAGAGAAGACCACTACAATGGGCCAAAGTACTCTCCTACTAAGTCGACTTCACCAGCAAAAGAATTTGTCTGAGTACACCTGAATACACCACCATTTGAAAAAAAAAATAGAAAGAAAAAGAACTTTAACCCCAACACAAGTCTGTTATTGCCTCTTGGATTGTGACTAACATTTGACTAACACATTGGGACTTTCTGTTTAAAAGCAAATAGATTTTATGATGTAGATCAAATAAATGCACTGCAATTCATGTAGTTTTCATAGATAAACCGATTATTGTATTTGTGACATTTTTGTTTTATTAATAAAAATCGGATTTGGCAGTAATGGCGTTTTATGATTGGATTGCTATTTTTTTAAAAGAAGACTCGCTACAATATACATTTTTGATTCTCAAATTGTATCATCTTGGGACCCAAAGTTTTATTATTTCTCTTGTGTGGTACTTTTAGCATATTTGCACTTCAAAATAATGTGTCTAAATTAAACTTAACATTTAATTAATGAAAATGTATATATATATATACAGTATATGCAATCACATAGGTGCAGTCAAAATAAAATTGTCTTGACTAACCAAAGGACCTATTGTTTGTTGTCTAGTGGTTCAAATGTGACAACTATACAAGACTTATTTATAAGATTTAGGAGATTTCCAACAGCCTGGACTTGGCAGATGTTCTCTTTTTAGCCCAAGTGTAAATAAATATCCATTCTTTGAAAGGTGTATTCAGCTCCTTAGCAACAAGCATTCACAGATACTCTGCTGTCTCCAGCTCTGTCCAGTTCAATCCAGACTCAAACTGTAAATTCCTGTCTTAATACAAGAGCGGGTGGGGGGACAGAGGAGGGCAAACACTGAACATAGATACTGTCAACTCCCCTTAGTCCACTTCCCTGAATTCCTGAATACTATTATCACAGCTACAGGGTGAGAAAAAGTTTTATTTGAGTGGTGCATAAGTAGGAAATGAACAGTTTGCAAAAAGGCTTTAATGCAGTCATACAGTTTCACAGTAAGTGCAGGTTACAAATTGGGTTTGCACATTAGATGTGGTTTTCAGCTTCAAGTTAAAAGCAAACTTAGATGAAATTAAGAAAAAAAATCTTCACAAATAAAAAAAAAAGTTAAACAGAAATTACCGGTAGGTTTTCTCACAAAATCTGAAATAGCAACCACAAGCATTCACTGTTTTGGTTATTCACAATAAGGATTTCTCAAACATTTTTGATGCAATCATTCATTTGTGATAAGTGCATACAATGCTTTCATAACAAACAAAGCATTACAAAAATAAGCAACTTGGCAACACATACATACATGCAAAAATCTTACAACAGCTTTCATACACATACTGCACTTAAACATTATTTTTCATAAAAAATGACAACAAAATAATAATAAAACTTAAAACCATAATATTTAGTCTTTTTTTCAAATTACATCTGATGTATGGAGTATCATGATAACTGTCAAAATTATTTTACGCTAAATTGGCTAATTCAAGGCAGTAATCTTTTTTTAGTGCCCAGTAGATATCATCTCAAAGCCGACACTCACACATAGTCTGCATTGGAGTTGGAGATGCTCCTCGCTGGTATGAATTTTGCAGGCATGTAGGGTCTTCCATCTTTGGGGGGGCAGTTGTTGCAGAGCAGGCCTCCTCCAAGCAGCTGCAGTCCCGCGGCGCCCCACCCGATGTATAGCGAGGCCCCCAGCTCCCTCCTCTGCGCCGTGGTCAGGATAGGGTTGTAGAAGTCCCTTATAACTGCGTGGGCCGACCAAGACACAGGGATCATGATAAGCAGAGCCGCTATTATGAAGATCACCCCAGACACAATGCACGTTTTGGCTTTGGACGCTTCATCCTCCATGCAGTTGGTGCACTTTCCTCCAACTATCGCCATGAGTACCCCAAATATCCCTACAATTATTGAGATAATCACCATCGCTCGGGCTGCTTGAAGGTCCTGGGGCAGTGCTAGCATGGAGTCATAGACCTTACACTGCATTTGACCCGTGCTTTGGACCACACAGTTCATCCAGAGGCCTTCCCAAATCACTTGAGCGGTTACAATATTGGCCCCAACAAAAGCAGTAACGCGCCACATAGGCATAGCACAGGTGATGATAGTGCCCAACCAGCCAATGAAAGCAAGTAGGATGCCCAAGATCTGAAGGCCTTGAGATGCCATAGTTACACCTCTGTAGACGGGGCCCTGGGAAAAGAAAATATCACACAAGCTGATTAAATAGCCTTCTTGAAGTTTTTCCGGGCTGGCTGATCTCTTAACGAGACTTGGACTGCTTCCCGTTTTGGTTCAAACTTTCAGGGTGGAGTTTTAAGCTTGAAGACAAAAGGGGATACCTGAGACCTGATATCCACAAGGCACTGTTTTTGTCTCCGGCCATTGTTCCCATTGCGTATAAGCTTTGTTTCCTCAAGCAATACTCAGGGACTAGGAACAATGGCTCTAGATCCCACCTGTGCTCACGCAAAAATAGGAGTGAAGCTTTGGGCAAACAGTCGACTTCAGAGCTGGGGTCAGAGTAAATCACAATATATGTAGATCTGTGTGAAAGAATTTTATTTACATTTTGAAATTTGATTTATTATTTCCAACATTTTATTTACACTAAGTGGCCACTTTATTAGGGAAACTGGTTTGTGACCTCAAATAGTTAATAATCACATCAAATGTCATGTATGTTAGTTCAAGACAAACTGCTGAAGTTGAAACCAAACATACAAATGATAAAGAAAGATGTTTTAAGAGACTTTGAACATAGCCTGGTTGTTGGTGCCAAGAAGAACTTTTTTTTTCATACAAGAAAGTGTAGGGTTTACAAATGTAGCTCTAAAAAAAGATACAATATGCATTGCTGATGCCAGGTATCCCAAGTTGCAAGTCTACCAAGTGGCCAGTAAGTGTTATTATGTGGTATTTCCACCCCTCTAAATATCTAATGCAGTTTTCATCTGCTTACATGGTATCACATTAAAAATGTCAACACAGACATTTTTGTCAGAAGCACCCTCTGACTCTCTTGACAAACAGTCAATGTTCCTGCGTTTAACCTTGCCTATAGGCTTGTAGTTTGAACAGGAACCAGTTTTTCAACTTGAACAGTTTTATTTAAGCCGCACCTAAACCTGCTCCACTAGAAATACAAACAATAGATGTATCTTGAATGCGGTTGATGGGGGAATTTCATTGTGGTGCAGCCCTTTTTCATCAGTTATGTTTAGTCTCTTTACTGTTTACTCTTATTCAATAAATGAGTTTAATTTATAAAGAAAAATGACAAAGAAACAGGCCATTTAGGGTTTGTAAAGAAAATATTTATTTACAGTGTAACTTTAGAAGAAATTAACAAAAACACATTCATGACACAATGTTTATAATATGAAAAACAGAAAAACTATGGAACATAGAAAACATTTACATTTACAATTAAAACCTGTACTCAAGTCCCCAGAAGATGTGGTTCCTTTCTTGTTACCTGCCAATTTCCAAACCTCTCTCATGAGGTAATTTATAACATACCACAATAACAACAACATTAACACTAGCTTAGCACCGCACAGTCCATGTAAAGTCACCAGCATTTTTTATACGTAACCCTTTGAAGAAGTTGGTGCTGATGCTTCAGATCTTGCAGCCTTGTACCTCGCCGTGTATGACCCCTCATCTTTCTTTGGACATCCGCAGCACAGCATCCCACCTCCAATCAGCATCAGAGCAGCCGCGCCCCATCCGATGTACAGGGCAGCCCCCAGCTCCCTCTTCTGAGCGCTCACCAACATGGGGTTGTAGAAGTCACGGATGATGGTATTGGCTGTCCAGCAAACAGGAACGAGGCAGAGGACACCGGCAGCAATGAAGACCGCACCGGCTGCGATCCCAACCTTGGCTTTGGAGTTCTTGTCCTCGACACAGTTGGTGCATTGACCCCCGGCAACAGCAAGCAGGATACCCATGACACCAACCACAATGGAGATGATAGTTAGGGCCCGGGCGGCTTGGAGGTCAGAGCTAAGAGCCAGCATAGAGTCATAGACCTTACACTGCATTTGACCCGTACTTTGGACCACACAGCTCATCCAGATGCCCTCCCATATCGTCTGCGAGGTCACAATGTTGCTCCCGATGAATGCAGTAACTTTCCACATGGGAAGAGCACACACAATAATCACTCCAATCCATCCTATGACGCCCAGAGCTGCACCCAGCATCTGTAACCCTGTAGACACCATCTTGTATGAAAGTCCTTCTGAGTCTTGGTTGTTGCGGCCTAAAAGCTTGAGTCTTTGTTGTCTGTTGCTGCTGGAGTCAGGTGAATTTTCTCTTTGGGTGAGACCTCAGTGGAGCAGGTTGATATTCTCCTCTTCAAAACAGGGAGGGGCAAAGAGGCAAAACAACAGCTTAACGTCACAAGGACCTGCTATTCCGGTCACACCCCCCTGCTACACCTCCTGCGGTATACCTGTGTGGACCATCCCCCACCTGCTATGTCCTAGTAAAACAATAGAAAAACAATTACAACTTATTTAAATCTAAAACCAAATCAACTTTTTTTTACTACATTTTTTCCTATGTGTTTTATAAGTGACCTATCCCTCATCTCACATTTCACCGTAAGTAACAGGAGGTGGAGTCAAAAATGTTTGAAATGACAATACCTGTGTTTAGGATGCCACTGCTTTGACCAAATATGGACTTCTGGTTGGTGAGTGTCATGGTGATGTCATGGAGGAGTCAGTCGTTCCCATCACAGCACAAATATTGATGATGTTTGTTTGTTAACAATGAGTAATGTTCTCAAATGTTTTAGGGATGTTGTAGTATCACTGAAAGTACTAAACGTCCAGGGGGAAAGTCTGGTGTCAAGACAAGAGATTACTTAATCTCTTTTGACAGTTTATTATTACATTTATAGTGAAAATAATTATTTTCTATGGTGCTTTACCCAGTTTAATTTTATGTATAGGGGTTTTGGAGTATTGTAATGATCAAATAAGGTGCATGGAACTATTCTTAGAAGTACAATTTATGGAAATAAGTGTAAATAAAAAGTAAATGTAGTGGTTACTACCCACCTCTGAATGGAAATATAATTTCTGAAATGCACAGGAAGTTCTGGCCTGAATATTGTATTGATAAAATGCTGGTAGTATAGGCCTAAAACACAGCTGTTGCTGAGTACTGGTTATTGTTGAGTTAATAAAGCAGGCAAAAGTCTGCATCTGTGTTATATTTATATCTAGGTAATATACAAATTTAATATAGTGGCATTTAATGTAGGCTACATAACCATGATGAAAATACTGTACCGGGCCGGCACTTCTTTTTGTCCACTTAAAGCACTGATTGTTCTGGATAGGATCAATTCTATCAGCTTTCTACAATCATAGCTAAACTGGGGATTCATTGAGTACTGTGTTCTTCTGTTCTTCATTTCCTCTTTTATTATATTTCGCATTTGAATTAATCCAGGGTTATTTTATTTGTAGCCTACATATTCTGGCACTTCAGTCCCAAAATCACATGTATTAACTATGTAGGAATGTATTTATATAAACTGTCTATTTAAAATGCCTCTGGAAATCAAACTTTAATTGGCCACGCTAATTTTTATCACATAGAGTAGAAGATGCGTCTTCAGTCTAATATTAATTTAACCATTAATTAGGCTGGGGTGTGTCATACAAAAAAATGCTGTTGTTAGCAAAACAATAGCAATACACAATGTGGCTGATCTATAGATTATCACATTATTATCTTAAGCCTCCTGAAGAGAGATCCATTTAAGATACCGGCAAAGCTCAAGTTAAATTGGAACAAAGTGCAAATGCATATGTATTTTGCTTTATTATAACATATTTCTGACACTAAGTAGGACATTTTATTTTACTATTCCAGACTAATACTGATGAAAGAGGTCATTATAGAGACCTGTTTGTGTGGTCTGGCTCGTACTGGCTCATACTGTTCATTGTTAAGTGAATGATGCTTTATGTCTGAGTAGTTCATAGTAAAATTCTTAGTCTTTATGTGAGGAGGTGTGGGGACAGAAATGGGTTCAGTGTAAGAGAAAGACCCATTTGATTTTGCAACTTCAAGTGTTACAAGCCTAACATGAAAGAAATAAGTTGGACTCTGAAGTTTCAAGCCCACAGTGGCATCCTCTGCTTTGTCCAACGGAGGGCAGCAATGTGTGTTCAAAATGTTATCATCACGCACGCACTGCCCTTATGATGTGTGCTCCAGTAATCTGCCCTGGAGTCACTGGGGATTGCATAATTATGGTGAGGCGATGAGAGTAAAAATTAGGTTATTGTGTCGAAGAACACTGAAAAAAGATATCAGATAAGGGGTAGTAAAAATATAATATCACAATTCTATTAAGATCATTTCAATATTATTCTTTCGCAGAAGACTACTGCTTCTCAAAACCTTTTTGACTACCAATATAATGTCCATACCTAATCCAGTTATCATTATTTTCCTTTTTTTATTAGTTATGTGAACACAGGCATTGTCACAATGAAAATGGTGATGCAAGCAGAACAATAATACACAAAATAACTTGAAAGTTATCTGTCTGATTTCCTGACATGGAAGAGTAAGAAACATTGTTTAAATCCCGGTACAGCCCAGATAGGGCACATATTAGATAACAAGATAAGACATCACATATTGTGTTGAGGGCCTTATTATCCACACAGATATACTGTCAAACTCAATACAACCTCTGTGGACATAAGAGCACCATCTCCCAGTGTTGAAACATCTTAAAACTGAAGTATCCATAAATTTAACAGAAGTCATTAAAATCAAGGCTCCTACCACTTTTCAAATGACTAATGAGTAATTGACAAGTACTTTTAACAAGTAGTGTCTCTTATGGACATTGACCTATTAAACACGGCCAATGGAAATCCCCACGCTTAAATGAAAATAAAAACTCAGTGTGGACTCAGAAGAGTGAATAAATGTTGATGTGATACTGCTGCTCAAACACAGATAGTAGTTAATGTGGGCTGCTCCCAGTTTATGAGGACCTTAGTATCTATGGCATTCACAGCCACACACAGATGGGAGCCTGGTGTATTTCATGTGATTAGATGATCTTTAAACTGTAGGGAAAAATATATATCTAAAATATAATACATTAGAAAATACATCAAATTAAAATTGGCTAAATGGAGTATAATTTTCAACCTCAATTCAGTGTTTGTGACCGTAATATGGTTTTATAATTAGTTTTAAATAAAAAATACCACTTAATGGACTAAAGTGAAATAATAATTTTGACAGGTTACTTTAGATCCTAGATGCTGGGCCAGACAGTCAAAGAAATTAGATTTTGTGCAGTGTTTCTAAAATTATAAATCAGTATCAAATGAATAATTATATGATTTCCTAAGCACTTTCCTGAGCATAAAAGTTGCAGATTTCACAGAGACACTAGCCTTTTTAATCAGTCTCTTTATGGTGAGGCTAGGTGGTCTGCATGTTTTTATTTCTTCATGCTTGGTTTGAAAATGATATAGAAATAATCATGAGAGAGTAATATAGGTTTAAGGGTTTTTGCCACATGATGTCCAGTTCTTTGACATGGCAATGGTAAACTGTCATATGTGTACTGACATGTTTTTTGGGACTTTTATTATCTTAATATGTCACAATTTATTTACCTGCATTGCTCCTTTCTGCTACATTATTGCAGTCAAGCTGTGTCTGACCTACAATTGTGGTGTTTTTAGGTTAGAGATATTAAAACCTACAATCACGTACTTGACCTCACAGTATCAGTGCTTCCACTTTGGAGCCATATTTTTTTTACTTTTATGACCCCTGTGCATCTGGATTTAGGTTACCGTAAAGCATGAAGTAGGATTGGCACTTCCCCAATCTGATAATAAACATTACTCAATCACACAAACCCATCTGACTTAGCCCACATGTACATATAACTTGTTACTGCTGTTCAGCTCCACGCATTCAGTCAAGCAGGAAGAGCCATTCACGCTCCCTCACCACAGTCTGTCCACACCCCTGAGTAAACAAGGAAACAGATAATCCTAGAGCTCACCGAAACTCAATTATCAACTCTTATGTGGGATCAAATCACCAGCTCCGAGGTGTCCGCTAAATCTACTGACACAGAAATAATATTACGTTTATTAGCAATGGGTGGTATTTTTGCAATATGTGTCTCAGGATTGTGTCAGCTGTTTACCAAGAAATTGACAGGTTTCTCGGCTCATGTATACAATCATGTAGTAGCATGGCTTTAGTTAGAAGTAGCATAAATAGGCTAATTGTTTTAAGGTCAAGACAAAACTCTTAAAATTCAAGAAAGAAATTGCTGAAATGTAGACAATAGTAGTCATAGATACAAGCCCAGCTTTCATCTAGCTAACACTGCAAATTAAAACTGAATAGGCAACAATTTACCAATAAACATTTACTCTTTGATAGCTATGTGTGTGAATTGTTTATTATTTCCTTCCCAAATCTCAAAATTATCTTAAATAATTGCCCTTTATCTGGTTTTATCTTTTCACGGTTATTCTTTAGCAAACAGGTTACACTAATATCAAGTGTTCGTGTATTTAAGTGTGTTAATAGAGAGATTAGACTGGCTTTCAGCTGCTAGCCTGCTTTGTTACATTTGGACTAAAATGGTCCAAATGTAACCCATTTTTAGGTCCCTACACATGTAATCAACAACAAAAAGGAATGCTCCACTTCAAAGCTTTTGACCTAATTTTCTTTTTTGACACAGTATTGTGCCTTGCCATTTAGTCTTTTAGTTCAGTATTTTACATTAGGTCTGTGATGTGAGGGTAGTACTACATAATGCCAGAAACAAAAAGGGGTCAGCTTGCTTCAGAGTGACTCATCTGTTTCAGGTTATCTACTTCTGGATCTGTAAATTGGCACTTCTAGGAACTGGATTTCAGAATTTTAACCCCAAAATTACACGCATCTTTGTAAAGTTCCAGTGCTTTCACACAAATAGATGATAATGTTAAGCATATTTAGCAAAAGCAATCGTCATAATAAGAATGCATAAATATGAGTGGGGTTATAAATCGTCATATTTCAAAATGCAACACAAATTTACAAAGTTTATATTTACATATATTACATATGTTAAATATATTTTCACATTGTATAGCCTACTGCTTTATAACACATGGATGCGTCTATTGTATTATATATAGGCCTACTTAATCAATACCAAACTTTTTTAAATTTTAGTCAGTTCATGTAACAATTTAAAACTACTGTAATCATTTTGTCCACCAACGTACAAGAACAATAATAAAAACTGTTTGTATCGTGTACATTCTCGTGTGGTCACCTATCAACCACATAACAAGCTCTCCCTTGGACACTCATTACCTTGTGACAGCCATAAAACTGACACGCCCCGCGCTACCATGGGCAAAAGGTTAAACCATAAAATTACTCTCTTTTTAAAAAACGCACATAGCAGTCCAGTCCCAGGCACAGAACAAGGACAAAGGACTCATCTGATTGGTTCAATTTGGCGAATGATGTCACTTCTCAGGTGGGCTTGACCGCAGGGTAATAAAACAACAAGTAGATAAGAGTTGATCAACTTCTCGAAGCAAGAGGAAATATTGCATTTGATCAGGCACGTACACCAACGGCTACGTGCAGAAGACAGAAAGACAGAAGACATATAAAAAGTACTGGACTTATCGACATAAAGGCCTTAACATTGGGAGATTACCAGATTGAATTTACAAGAACGCTAAAAGGCACCTAAGGGAAACTATTTTTGAAGAAGACTGCTAATAAACAATGGTTTCCTTGGCACTTGAACTGGTCGGAGTCACCCTGTCCTCGCTCGGATGGCTGCTGAGTATTGTATGCTGCGCGTTGCCCATGTGGAGGGTTTCGGCCTTCATTGGTGCAAACATAGTGACTGCTCAGGTTTACTGGGAAGGACTATGGATGAGCTGCGTCTTTCAAAGCACGGGTCAAATGCAGTGTAAGGTCTATGACTCGATGCTAGCTTTGCCTCAAGATCTGCAAGCAGCTCGGGCGCTCACTGTGGTCTCCATAATCATTGGAGTTCTTGCTCTTTTGATCGCCATGGTGGGGGCTAAGTGCACCAACTGTATCCCAGATGAGGGGATCAAAGCCCGGGTCATGGCGTCCTCCGGAGGGGCGTTCATTGTGGCCTCTCTAGCTCTGCTGGTCCCAGTTTCCTGGTCTGCCAACACTATCGTGGTTGAATTTTATAGTCCAATCATCCCGGCGGGGCAGAAGATGGAGATTGGGGTGGCCTTGTACCTGGGATGGGCCGCGGCTGCTCTGTTGATGGTCGGCGGGTGCATATTGTGCTGTAGCTGCCCTCCCCAAGAAGACAGGTCCCTGAAGTACAGCATCCACCCACAGAGTCGAGTGGCATATTCAGCCGCGCCAAGATCAGTCGCTCAGAGCTCCTACAACAAGAGGGACTATGTTTGAAGAAAGGACAGATGAGCATAATTACACTTTCATTTCTGCTAAAATCTATATGTCTAAGAAGTATATTGGCACCAACTGTTTGCTTTATTTGTTTCATGGACAAATTGCAGCAGTATATTTGTATAGAAAACTATGTGCTCCACAACAGAGTGACCCTGTTTACAATGACTGGTTGAAAGCATTGTTAAAAGACCAGTTGGTAAACCAAGCCAAAAACGTGGTGTTGGAACTTTTTAAAAATGTATTTATTCTGTAGCCTATTGATTGCTGTATATAAGGTAAATTATTTTGTTGTAAATGTCTGAGATATTGAGATTGTTGACTTTTCACTTTGTCTTGTCTTCTTTGCTAATTCCGTGACAGGACTTCAAAGTCCAAACTGAGTGACGTATTAGAAATATTATACAACTTTCTGAAATGGGGGACTACTGTGGGATTCAGTGAGGTCAAAAGGGCGGACTGTTAAACACAAAGAAGAGGAAGTAAAGAGATGTGTCACTGCTTTTTTTTTTTTTTTTTGGTTTATTGTATCATCATTTATTTTAATAAATTTTTTTTAAAGTGTAACATTATCTTGTATTAATTTTTAAACAACATCCTATTGTTATGCACATATTAATAGATTAGATAAGCATAGTTCAGTTGCTTGTTTTTCATGTAGATGTTTGGCTGAAATGGTAATTGAATTGCATTTTGTGTGCACCACTGAAACTGACTCTTTCCTGTTTTGAATACAGGCAAATGTCCTTCACTTTTAACAGGTGTACTCTACTAATACTTATGCCTATCTGGTCAAACCACTGATAACATTTTAATACAAATTATATAATATAACTTCCATAACTGACTGTATATTTAGTTTGTACATGCCTTTCAACATTGTTTTCAATGGAGTAACCTTCCTGTTTCCCGGACTTACATTGTTATAGAGGACAATAACATGAAGCATTCAGGGCGTATGAGTAGGTGAATTCACACAACCATAATAACTTGATCAACATTAATCTAAGGTTTAAATACTTTATAATTCTACTTTAATAAGCCTTAATAACTTTGTGTCTAAAGTATTGCCTTGTTGTGGCTGGTGCGTGTTGACATAGTGACAGAGTTTCAGTTTATGCTCTTGTTTTGATTAAGCAAGTCGTTGGTCAATGCAGAAATACTCATTGAAAACAACCCACACAGGCGACATTCATTATCAGCGCAGGTGTAAATACGGTCTGTTATCACATGAACAGCAGGGCCCCTGGTTCAAAGAAAAACATTTCTATTGTAATTTTGATCTCTAGTTTGTTTTTATAGTTATTTCTTGATTAGGGTTTCACATTTGACATTTTTAGATATGGTTACCAATGTAAAATATTAGTTTGCATGGTCACTTTAATTTTTAATGATAACCCTTTAGGCGCCAGAGTTTTTTTTCACCCAGACAGTACTGCACTGACCCCTGGAGTGAAATAAATGTATGAACTCAAGTAGTTTGAACCACATATAGTGGTCCATATGTCCATAGTTTGAACCTCGGGTAGAAATAGCCACATATAGTGGTCCATATGTCCATAAATATGACCTCCATTACACCCACTGCATGTCCAGAACGGTAGCCGGGCTTGAAACACAAAGTCGGGCAGAAAAGAACCTATGAGTCAGGCCAATACTTCCAGAGAAATGACCTCCACAGACCCCACTCATGTATCAAACATTACCCAAGAAAAGTGTATCAGGACTGGGATAGGATGGAGTAGCAGTGACAGTGTGGACTTAGTCATTTTTCAGCCTGTCATTTTGGTCCAGAGTACCAGGGGCACCAAAGTGTCCTCCAGCGTCTCCAGCCCAGGGACTGCCCGGGCTGAGATGCTGGAGTCATCTGGAGTACCAGGGGCACAAAAGTGTCCTCCAGCGTCTCCAGGCCGGGGACTGCCCGGTGGTGGAGGGTGATACATTGTTTCTGGTTTGACCCTAATCGGGCAAAGTATGTGCAAGTCAGAGGCTGTCATATGTATCTTACTCGCCATATTCAATCAAATTTGGCCGACTTCCTGTTTGTCGCAGGGTGGGGCCATAATAATATTTTATGTTGATGCGGACGCGAACGAACATGAAACCATAAGATCGCCAATATAAT
>JAVQKG010281355.1:0-12864 GCA_036025885.1 Hypseleotris bucephala
TATCGCGGTCACACGGCCAATCTGCGGACGCGGACGCGGACGCGGACGCGGACGCGGACGCGGACGGACATGAAACCATAATATCGCCGAACGCATTGCGTTCCGCCGATATAATAAGATGGACATATTTAGTTACACATATTTACAATGAAATTCAGAAAATAAAATCTAGTACAACACAGCAAACTGCATGTTTAGACTATATACCACAACTGGACAATATTCTGTTGAAACCAAATACTGCTTCTTTGGTTGGGATAGTGTATCTCATTTAAAGTTCACTATTTTGTATTGACACTGAACATAAAAATCAGCAGATTATTTTATTCAATTATTGTTTTGTTTATTAATTTATTTCTGGGTATTTCTTTCAAGTATAAATATCCAAATAAGATACGATTTAATACGAAACTGAAAGAGCAGAAATGACTATGATGCCAAATAGACTAAAAAAGAGAGGACAGATATACTGTCTATGTGTGTAGTGTATTTTCTTGTATTGCCTTCTATTATGTACAAGACTTGGGGTTCACTTTGTGTCAGCCAAAGTTTATATTCATGGCATGGCCTCTGTCAGCCTTGTCTTGTTTGCTCCAACCATTTCATTATTGAGTGAAACAAACAAAACAAAACAAACATAAAAAATATAGGCCATTAATATTCATATGATGCAAGACAATATTTGGACAGTGGACAGATATTGAAGATCTTTGTCCTAACATTGTTGTCTGACTGACTGAAGGCTGCTAATAGGTGAGATCCAGCTGCTATGGCAACCGCTGGCAGGTGCAGAAGGGTGATAGATCTTTTTTTGGTGAAATCAAAACAGGAAAGTTGCAAAACAAAGTATCAGTTTCCAAAGTTTTACCCTGAGGGACCGTACTGACTCCTTCTATATTTATTTGAAAGAGAACATTGAAAAGCACTAGGCTAAATAATTGGCCACTAAAAGAAAGGCCATTATTCTAATACAGTTTCAAAATGTCCAGGAAGTACATTATGAACAAATCAGTTCCTTGAATACACTGGCTCCCTGCGTGCATTTCCTCCTATAGAATCCACGTACGACTCCATTGTGCATGTCCCAGCTGTCAGATCGCAGGCTGTGTTGACAGATTTATCGCGTTAATAAATGAACACATTTTCCCTATGCTCCATTTGGTATATTATCAATGACTCAATTTCCGTTCTGAAGTCATAATATCTGTGGCCCCTGTCAGAGGAAATGCTAATTGCCCATGACTAAATCCTTAAGATGCCTTTTGTAAATTGGGTCGTGAAGGGGTTGGTATTTCTTTCCTTTGTTCGATTTTGTCCTTTCTGTATCTTCTTAATTTGCCATTAAATGTGTAAGATATTAACACAATTGGCAGTTTGGTGTGTAACCTTTAGATAACCACTGATATTTACTGAGAATCTCTTTCACGCTCCCAGACCCGAAACAACAATACAACAATACATTGAACCAATTTTCCACTTGAAAGTGTGTTTTTGTTACTTATTTATCTTACCTATTCTGTCCAGTCTGTCAATAGCCACAGTCTCAAAGGCCCGTCTCATCATGGGGTACTCCTCCAGCACCTCGTTGAAGTTGTCTACAGACAGAGAGTACAGGCGGCAGTAGGTGTCTGCCCTCACACTGGCTGTGCGCCTGCCGCGGGTTAGCAGGCAGATCTCTGCAAACCAAAAACACACTTTTACACACTTACAAAGGTTTATTCTGCAGTTTCATCAAATCAGAGAAATGTGTTCTGTGGTATCCTAGTCATTAATTGCATAGAACAGAAGAACCACTAGACATCTTGCTCTTTACCTCTTTGCATAATGGCGTTTTAGAACAACATGATAGTTTTTATTTTTAAGAATGGTCTCAGGATTCCTTTTTAAAGATCTTTGTCTCATAAGAAAATTTATTTTTGATTTCTCATGCCATTTTCTTGGACATTGAGATGTCAAGATTTTAAGTCATATTTGGCCCAGACCACAGCTGGTATATTTGCCTGCATCATTAATATGACTGGATTGATATTGTCATTTGAAAGTTTTCCAGTAACTGAATGTAGTGACTGGAAGTGACCCCTTGTGGTAAAATAGATGTCTCTCTGAGTCTCTTGGTCGTGACTTGGTCTCGTTTTACTGGTCTGGACAAGACAACCATTATAAAGTATATGTCTGTCAAAACTGTCCTGGAACAACACTGACAGCTAGTCTATATTTGGAGATGTGCAGCTAAGCTTCATTACATTCTTCTTTCATCATGTAGCATTTCTTCTTCTTTGCACTGGGGTTTACTGTTGTCTTGACAACCATATGCCTTCTACCTGAAAAGGTGACCTCTGTCTTTTGTTTCAACATGGAGAGAAAATATTATTAAAACCATGCATATGGATGCTGGAGTGGCAGGAATGCTCTACATCTAAGGTATAGCTGTGCTCTCTATAGAAACAGACGAGGTGCTGCAGAAAACAATGGGCCAGGAAGGACTTGTGTAGTATGTAGTGCTCAAGCAAACACATGCCAGTAACTTCTTTGAGAATGACAGCTATAAAAGCAGCAGCCACTACCATGAGTCAGGGAGAATCAGGTTTAGTGAAGGGGTCATTTGAGGATGACCTGGATGTTTTTTCTCTGCTGATTAAGCATTTATATTTCCTTTACACAAGTGATGTTGGTGCCCATGCTCAGCTGCTGAATGTACATGAATGAATCATGGATAAAGCAGTGAGCAACCCATGCAGTTAATTCAGTGCATTTGAAGTGATATTTAAGATACTACACCCTCAACAGTATCACATCATTTATCAGAGTGTGAAAAACTGCTCCAGATGTTACTCCATGAATTACCACAGGAGATATTTCTGGTTCTGCACAGCCCAATGATTTCCATATCTCTACATGCATCATTACCATGTGGGAAAGACTTTAGAATAATAATAGGACTAATGAAACCACTGGGGCTGCATTAAAAGGCTGTTTGAGACCACTATTTTCACTTCACTGGATTGTCTGAACTGTCAAGTGCTACTACTTAAAAGTAAAATAATGCAAAATGATTTATCGTTTGTAAATTATACATTTAGGCAATAATTACAAGGTTTTCGTTTGTCAATGCATGACATCATAAACACATTTTAATTGGTTGGTCAGGCGGTAACAGTGGGTTGCTAAGGAGCTGAATATAATTTTAATGTTCAGCTGATTAAAAATTTAAATTATAAAAAGTCATAGTAAAAACGTACATGTACATGTTTCACATAGTGATATGAGTAAAATTGATTTAATATGTGATGGAATAAATTATTACTTAAATAATTAGACTACACTAACAATAAAAATGCTAATTATTTTATATTCTGTATTATCATGACATAATGAATTAGAAAATGGAGTAAATAGGCATATGTACACAATAGAGTTGGCATATCAATCGTAAAGGCCAAGCAAGCACAAGAAACACAGCTGCCTTAATGATGGATGATCCCGACTGATTACCTACTGTATATATAAAGCGTTAAACCCCATGAGTGCCTCAGACATAATGAAATACACAACACTCCTATAAATGCACAGGGTTTGACAGCCTTATGTTTGACCTGTAGTGTACTCACATCTTACTGTGGTTAAACAACGGTGAACGTCCAGTCCATGTCTCCAGCTAATTTCCTCTATGGAGACAGACCTGTGATTTCCCTCCTGGTGGCACTCAGCACTGTGTGCTTAACATTACAAATGGCCCTGTCATCACCGGTCTGCTGTGCTAATTAGATCTTATTAATTGGATGTGTGGACGTGTGCGGTGCCACTCAAGCAGCAGCACCGCAGGCAGCTGGCACATCCTCACCGCCGCTGGTGAACCCGGGTCAACCGCAGAGACCACCGGCTGTGTAGAGCCCATATTTAGCAGAACTGAATATTGGCTGGATCATAAGTGGTATCCCTTATTACAGCCATCCTATGTTTATGTGTGGACACTGCTCTGTTGTAAAATCACACTCAATGGAAACTTTATTAGGTAGACCTCGTCCCTGGTGCTGTCTTGAAAATATGTGTTAAACCTATTGCCATGGTGCATTGATTAACTGTTTGAGTTCACTAGAAGGTAAATGGGTCAACCTAATAAAGCCAGTAAGTGTATATGAATGCGTAGGCTGGCCAGCTGAACTTATTTGCCTTCCCAGCAAAATAAGGTGGGTCTGGAACCCTTCCCATAAAAGCTGTCTTTCACCCAGATTTTCCAGACCAACATAACCGTTGATTGAATTTTGATTTGTTATATATCTAATATAATTATTACTAGAAATTTAATTGGCAGGGAACAGACTAATGCATTGTATATTGAAAGTGAATAAAGATGGCTAGTCAGTCTAGGCATTAAGTTATAACAAGACTGACCATCAACACCTACCTCCAAAATAGGATCCATCCATAAGCTTCATGCCCGTGTTGCCTTTGGTGAGGACGCTGACCACTCCATGTTGAATGAAGTACATCTTCTTTCCAATAGTGCCCTCCCTGATGATGTAGTCCCCCGGCTGAAAGACTTCAAACCTCAGTTTGGTCAGCATGGCCGTCACGAAGTTAGGGTCAGCGTTAGCGAACAGAGGCATAGAGGCTACCAGTTTACGACAGTTAAAGTTGACAATTTCCTAAAAGTAGACAACAGACAGAACACAATTAAAAGCAAGAGGTCCCATACAGAGTTACTTAAGTTAGAGAAAAATACAGAAGAATTGTTCTAATTCATTCTCTGAGGATGATGCACATGAGTCTTCAATTTCCAGAGTAAATGTTTGTAAACTGAGATACAGTAAAAAAGAGATAACTTAATTATTGTGCATACAGCATTTTTAATAATACGATTAATATCAACCACAGTGTTGTCATAGTAGCCAATGATTAAAGGGCTGTTCAGTCCACCTGCACACTATTTTCTTTGCAGTGGCTGATAAAAGCTAATTTCCTTATAAAGCAGGCAAAAACATTTGATTACGCTATCCTTTCTGATACATGTAAAAAAAAAAAAACTTTAAATATGGATTTCAAACAAACCGTGAAATACCTTGCAGTTTCAGATGCTAAAATAAACCAAATGCAATGCCAAAATTCAATTTGAACATTATTCAAGAAAGTGATCTACTTTGGGTCTTAAGGTGAATACTTGACGGCAAATGGCCAGTTTGGTACAAATACATTAATACAGTAGAGATTTATGCAATGGATTATAAGAAAAAATATATAACCAGGCAAAAAGAAAAAGATCTTTGGCTTCCCTTTCTTATAGAAGTAAATGCAACCATGGTGGTTCAAAAGAATGTTTCATCTTGGACTTAAGGTATGTGAAAGGAAACTTTTCTAGGTTTCTGTATAAAAAAAACTAGCAGTTTCAAACACAAAAAATCACACAAAAAATGCAATACAAAAAATGATGTTTGAACACCATGTAATTAAGTACTGTTGATTGTTGTTGATGGTTATAATCTACATTTGGCCTTAAGTGGTGCCTTTTGGACACATACATACATTAGAGATACACACAGAAAGATGACCATTAAATTAAACATTAACATTTAAGTCACCTAATCCTTGCAGTCTGTACTACAGAGAAGCCTTTTCACACTAATTAACTGTCCAATGTTGGGTTGGCAACAGTGTTTGTCTCTAAGTGCAAAATACAGCCTGAGAAAAGTTACACAGTTGCTTTAAAGAAATAGGTTAGCACTTGGAGATAGTCTGGTCCATTGGCTCGGAGTAAATGTGTGTTTGTTTGCTTGTGTGCATGTGCAGATGAGTGAACACCTTATAGACTGTAGTGTTCATACCTCTCTCAAAGGCTCATTAAGCTCCTCCAGGATGCTCTCCTCATCAAACATCTTGCCCTGGTATCTGTGCTCGTAGTAGTCATGGATTTTCTGTCGGAAGTCCGCTGGCAGTTTGTGGAACGACATGTACTGCTCCACTTGTTTGTACTGCAAGATAGGGAAAGGTGCTATTCAGACATGTAGCACGCACAGATCCAAAGTAAATCAACTCCTTTGTTAATGTGGAATAGAAAAGTTGGTGTCGTAAGTATTACTGGCAGCAATTTCACAGAACATTGGTTTGGGTGTATCTGACTAAAAGGAGATAAAACCGGCAATTCCTGCTTTATCATGGCGACTTTTTTCTTTCCATTAGCTCGTAGCATTCGCCAAACACGGCCCTTTATACCTACTGGCTAGAGGGAAAAACTGAGATGGAGCCGTTAAGGGAACATGACAGCTCTGCAAATCCCAGGAGGATTCACCCGCTGTGGCTATGTTTAGAGAAGAAAGAAGTGGTTACCACATTTGCAATGCATAGCCACATGCTAAACATTTCATATGGGGAATGATACAATCTGTAAAGGGCATGGTCAAAAAAGTAAATTATTAAATAGAACGTGTAAATAAAAGAAGCAATGATAAATAAGAAGTAAAGCAGAAGCAGAGGGGAGTAATGAGGGGTTGTCACCAGTGAGAAATAAAGCATATATAGTAAGTCAACAGTGTAGATTCAAACAAATGAAATGTAAAAAAGGGTATATCCTGGCTTAAAAGGAAACAGCGAAAGATTTAAATAAAATAAAATAATAAAAAATAAATACTTTATTTCAAGGGATCCTTTACACAACAATCCACTATAGAACAACTCTGTGAATCAGATTGCAGCGATAACTCTGCACCAATGGGATGCACTCCAGCTACAGCTAACAACAGACACATAATGCTCTTTTAAAGTCAGCAAACAACAAAATAATAGTGTTTATAAGAAACACACTGTTGGGGATAAATCTCCAGTTCACATTCCACTAGTCTTTATTATTGCCAACTAGTGAACAAAAGTTGCCTTACTGTGTTCTGTCTTTGCTGCTGCCTGTCTTGGCCAGAACTCCGTTGGAAAAAAGGTTATTAAAGGTGGTTAAATGATTAAATAAAAATAAAATAAAATAGTTACCTACTTTGCATTCTTGACATTTTAAAGCCTAGACTGAACAATATCCAGGATTACAGTCAGTGGGCTCCAGAGAAGACAGACTGGATGCACTGACTTATGCTATGTCCCTGTAGCATTGTTATGGCACCCCTGAATAGGTAAAGGTCAAAGAAAACCCAAGTGATTCACACTGTCAGATTGCCTTGTTTATCGACTGTGCATCAAACAACAGTGAATGTCCATCTCATTACAACAGCACATAATACATTTCATGCCTGGATTGACAATGGAAATGGAAGCAGCTGGAACTGATTTTTCCATAAGTTGAAATTGGACGTACCTTTATGTCAATTGCCCATATATAGGAAATGTGCTACATGCAATTCTTTCTTCAGCTGTGGCTTTTGAGAGTTACGTGGTAGGCACAAAAATGAGACTCTTTATGTGGTTTCACGCACTAACGCCTTCCTGTAAAAAAAGAGCCTTACACACTATCACTATCCCCAGAGAAGCAAGACCTCACATGATTTTTCTTTTAGGGCAAAAAGGCTAGCTGGCTTTCAATTTAGGTTTTTGTGTTGTATAAATAACACAAGCTGAGCACACACTCACCAAAAGCCCAGAAAACTACTATCAATTTAGCCACTAAGCTTTACCAATGACAGAGATCTGACAATGATGACAATGAATTCCACAAGCGTTCAGAACAAATTTAATTGATTCTTTTCTATAATTTAGATTCACGAGTTATTCTAACAAATGAATGTGTTTGAAGGCGGAAGTGTGGATCATAGACACAACCTCCTTGGTGAAATGAAGGGGCGACTCAGCCGAATGAATGATTTTTTTTAACATAATCCACTTGACATTTCTTTATTTACTTATCTAAGTCTGACCGCTACTTCTTGTGTTACCTGTAATCCCCTGGTTTACACACATCTCAATTAAGTGTCATATTGTCAGGGCTTAACATTAACACTAGCCAACCTGACAAATACTGGTCGATTTGGGCAGAAAACGATTGTAAGTTACACATCAGGGTTGTTGTTTCAAACTGTAGAAGCTTTGCCTTGACCTGGCATTGAGAATCTTCCACTTAGTCCAATTGACAGTGTATTCCCCAGAGAGATGAGTCACACACATACACATACACACACACATGCAGTGGACAGAGACAAAGTCATTATGTAACATCTTCAAGCGATGGCCAGGTGCGTCTGTTACACTTGGATTGCCTATTGATTACTTGGCAACATCTCTATTGAATCCAAAGTTTAGCAAACACAGAGAATCATGTATAAGTTATCCTTCTAAAGTTACATAATCAGGACTTAACATTAACTTTTCTGTTCATTGGTCACTGTGACAATTACTTGCCAATTCTATTTTTAACTAAAATATTTTTTGGCCTTTTGGCTTTATTTGAAAGGACAGTAGATTGACAGGAAATCAGGGAGAAGAGTGGGGAGCTAAACCGCAGCCTCTAATAATATTTATAAAGTCAATTCATTTTAACAGTGACAGTGCTGTAACTCTTGTTGTCTAGCCGGATTGTTTACCCTAGTGAGTGAATATGGCTTTTTGACTCAATGTATAGATGGAGCATTTTCACTTGAGCTACTTGGTCCCTGATTTGAGTCGAAGGTTTTGACACATTGCAAGATATGGCTAATGACTTGGCAGAAGTTTGCATTCTTATAGTACATTTAGTTAACTCATGCATGTCTTCATATTAGTAGAATTCGTATTTAGATAAGTTAGTCTTAAGTCTTAATCTTAAGTGTGAAAATTTTCAAAAAGGTGCACGTGCAATTTCAGAATGTACTACCTTGATGACATTATGCGGAGAGTACACTGTATTCAGAACACACTGTTTTGAGACCAGTTGTGAGCACAACACAGATGGAGAAGTCAGCAGTTATATAATTGTGTTATACTGTTCTACAATGTGTGGATGTGCAAGAAAGTGTGCTTTTGTTTCGCTAGAACTACATTAGACTATTTTCATATATGAGAGGTAGAAATAGCCAAATTGTAAATCCACATATTTTTTGTTGAATGGTTCATAGATGTACAGATATTTGATGTTGAATATTTCAATAAATTATAATTATTATCAAATATATTTTGATACAAAGAAATAGTTGATTTATTTATTAAAAGTATTTCAAATTTAAGACTTAAGAACTTAATCATGGTTTGATTTGATTAAGCTTGGTTTGATTTTACCAGTTAACGGGTTATTGCAATGTATTTAGATTTTCTGCAATACAAATATTTCATTTTCTGATATTGCAATTACACTAATTTAGCAAAATATTGTGCAGCCCTGGATAAAATAGTCAACTACTTGTGTACAATCAGCCCTCCTAAAATACAATTATATAAAGTGGTTTTCAATATTGTGTGAAAAATGTATGCCCACACGCCCATGCCTGGAGCGACAGCAGGGCGTCCGCACTGACCTTACGTGTTACGTTCAATGACACATGAATGAGAAAGGACATAGCCGCGGGAAATTACATTTTGTCACACGTAGTTTAGTGACAGGGAGAAAATAAAACAGACCTGACCCCAGTGAGTTGGATAACATGGCAAATCACAATATATTTAATACTTACAGAGGCTGCCATGGACAATATTAATGCCTTTGACACAAGGATTTACAGACAGTGAGAAAATTGCTTTAAGGGAGCTGATACTAAGTATAGAAACAGCTTCATGGGATAAAGAAGTATTTTCACAACCAACACAAACAATGATTTTAAGCAGATTCTCATATTTTAGTGTTATAAACACTATCACTAACTTGATCCACAGATGAACTGAACTATTATTAAGTCTTTTTCCCCAAGGATTGAATGTGTAGCAGGCTAGCAGTCTTAATTAAGTCCAGTGACATCTCTCTTCTCTGAAAGGGACTATGGAAGGCACTTTATTTAGTCCATGTGTCAGTCAAATTGATTACATGGGAGCTGGACTAAGATAGTGAGTAGAATGTTTGTAAACAAGCAAATTTTTAGCACTATCATTAAGTCTACTTTGTGCTTATTTCCAAGTCACTTAAAATCACATCTTTTCTTAATACTAATTCATGGTTTGATGATCTGTTATTTTCTGTCACACATGGGCATGACTAACATGGCTTCATGCTATGTGATTTGTAATTTGTATGTTTTTTACACATTTATTTTTCCATATGATCTTATTAAGCAACAATTATATTACACAATACGTACGTTGATTTATTCCCATCTGTTTGCGTATGCACAGATGGACTTGCCATGGGTTAAAGGCAGCCCTCACTTGTTATGATGGGACATAAATGCTTTTGTGGTTTGTGAGCATGATCTATGGCTGTCACTATAAGCCACCACAGAGGGGACAGAGAAATTCAATCGGTTCTTTAGCAATGGGCCATGTCACTAAACGTCAGGGCTGTGAGCAGTCTCATATCATGTGTGGGAGAGGTCTGTAATGGACAGTAAGTATTGGACAGATTATATGGGGAAAATGCCCTGAGTTTGATGTGAAAAAGGCGCATTTGTTCAGCAATAATCCACTTTCTCTTTTTGAAGTTCATTTTACACATACACTTATTCCAACAAGCAACTTCAGGTTGACTAGAAAACATTATTTTTATACACTCATGGGCCACTTTATAGTCCTTGTAAAATGTGATTTTCCCCTGATGTAACCCAGCTGTGTGTATTTGTCTGGCCACTGGAGTCAACAAGGCTGCTTGTCCTCAGAACTGCTACTCACTGGGTGTTTTATATTTTTCAAAGCATTCTCCCCTATCCCCATGGTTCTGTATGTGCATACCTAATACATTAGCTTGGTGTATTAGGCTGGTTAACTTGTTAAGCTGATGATCAGGTAAATAGGTCTGCCGAATAAAATGGCCAGTAAGAAAGAGCAATTGCATTGGAGGACCAGTCTACAACTTCCACTTCCTCATATTATCCAATGACAGATGAATGCAAGGTCAATGGCAGTTAGGACTATACAGTATAAGTGCACTTATATTGTGATAACCTGACATTTACCAGATATAACATGTTAAATAATTAGTGGTTTGGAAAATACTCAAGAGATACATTTAAAAACAGATGATTGCTTCACATAAAGGTGGAAGTGACCGGACTAAACCAGGACATCTCTCCAGCTTATGGAGTGGACAGTCCCATATTCAATGTGTCAAGACGCAGTAGATCAGTGCTCATCACCAGGGGACCCATGGGTGAAATCTCCCCCCCTTCACTACTATTCGGACATGGTGCTATATTGCTCTTGAGAGACAGAAAGTAATGGAGGTAGAGAAAAGTGCAGTTATATAATGGCTAATGCTCTGGTCCGTGTGCTGTCCAGTGGCAGATGGTGTATTGCCCAACAGTGAAGGACGAGCGGACAGATAAGGTAGAGGAGGTGCCTTGGGGGAAGAGTTGTGGGTCAGAAGGAACCTGGGCCAAGAACAGTGGTCAGCTCAGTGAAGATATTCTTTCTTAGAAACTTTGTAAATATTGTACTCCATAAAGACATTTTTTAATTTCAATGTGGCAAATCTAGTTAAATAAAGGCTAAATAACTAAAAACTAAATCTTCATTATGGTCTGCATTACATTACATTAGATACAGTATGTTCGGTATCATTCAACATCAGCTTAAAATGACCTACTACACCTGCTAGGATCCACCGTGATTTCCACAAACAATCATTTGTAAGGTCTACAGAGAATGGTTTGAAAAAGATACACAATCCAGTGAGTGGCAGTTCTATGGGCAAAAAATATTTCAATGATGTCAGAGGTAAGTAGCTGGTACAGATAAGAACTAGAACATTGGATCAGATAAGTAGTTGGGCTACAGCAGCAGAAGACCACACTCTATGCCACTTTATTAGGTACACTGTGTAACAATGTGTAGTATTATAAGACATGATAATAAGCAGTTAGCAGTATCAGAAATCTGTCTTTACTTTATGAGCTTTTTGTCTGGACCAGAAGAGAAAAAAATCCCCACATAAAAGCATTAGGGCGTCTTTTAAGGCACAACTATCTTTAGCCTCTCTGGTCTGTTCATATAGAGGGGAAATGCTGGAGCTATTATGTTATCTGCTCGCTGACTGCAATGCTAACTGTTTACTCTGCTTTATGTCAATAAGCGGCCGTGCTGTCTCCTGCATTTATACTATCTTCTACGAGGAATCTGTTTTGTCAGCAAGATGTCTTCATGCTCTAAGCCCTGTGTGTCCAGTGGGTTATCTGATAATGGCACAGCTCTTGTAGTCTGCGAAGTGGCATGGTTCAGTTCACTCCATAATGACAAAGTAAAGGAGATACAGCATGTCTTAGTGCATCCAAGCAAGATATTGACACTTAACGATTGTCATGAAACTAAGATGTTGGACATATGCACTGTGTAGACTTTGTCCACAACACAATTTATCATAGGTGACACAAGCCAGAGCCGTCAAATGGCTTGGTGGATTTTACTTGCGTGGACCGTGGCTGCTAAGTGGCTGCTCAAATATGTATCTCTCCATCAGAACTAACCCCCAGTCAAAATCAAGGAATAAAATAGGGATGAATTAAGGGAAAAAGTTGTGCTAAGTAAAATGAAACTGTACTGGCCAACTATTAGGTCTAAACCAGGACTAAACCATGTCTAAACTACCACTAAACCAAGATTATACCATCAAAGTCTAAATCAGGACTAAACCATTCCTACCTCAGGACAAAACAAGGTCTAAACCAGGAGTAAACCTAATCTAAACTAGACGCAGGCTGTCGTGAACGACAGCAAATGTATATCGGCGGAACGCCCCATGTGTCTGCGTCAACTGCTATAACACCGACTGCCTTATGGCGGAGAAGGTGGTGAAAGTGTGGCTGCCATTCTGCGCCTACTGCC
>JAVQKG010281414.1:0-11880 GCA_036025885.1 Hypseleotris bucephala
CAAAAGGCAGCAGTGTTTTATTTACAGTTAAGTAAATGGCCTATTAGACTCTAAAGGGGCAATTTCAGAGGAATATATATAGTCAGCTGATAAATCTATAAATAAACTGAATCAATGAGGCATTTCTTGGGAGCTTATCCTAAGTGCATTATTGTACCTGTCAGATATTCTATGATAGAGATGTGCTTTTGAATCATCTATCACAAAAACCTCCAAGTAACTGTTTAATAGACAAAAATGGACATGTAATATAATGAAGCCATAGTTTATATAGGTTTGAACTGCAATACAGTCTAATATTTCAGAAATGAAAGCCAATTTACTTCAACAAAAATCCTACAGATGTGTATGTAGTAATAGTAACAATCTTTAAGCATTCTCTTAGTTGTGTTTTCTATACAGTATATTTACACACTTCAAATCAGTAATCATACAGTACAGGTCATGAAAAACAGAACAGATAGCCAAAGGGGGAAAAGAAGCAAAATACATTTACATTTTAATTAACATGTCCTTCTTAGACCCACTGACCCAAACTGCAGATAGAAAACTAGCTAACTGGAATCCACATTATGTTCAAGGCGACACTGAAATTAATTATTGGTCAATTTTGAACACAAAACGTGTAGAGTAAAAAAAGAACGTGTAGAGAAAAAAAAGAAAGCAACGTAGGTTTAAAGCACAAAAGAGGACGGGCACTGCTTTTTCAGGTCTGCTGCTGATCTGTGATGTTGTCATTTCTGCCCAGAAACCACCTTCACACAGCCAGTGCTGTGGAGAATAGCTCTTTATTAAGAAGTCTTTTCCTTAGCTCCTTAGTCGACTTTGACCACACTGTAGATCTTATTTACAAACCAGAAGCAGGCAAAGAATCCAATGGTACCTGGACATGGGAAATGAAGGGAAATGAAGAGAAATTACTCACCTGTAAAAACTGCCTTACTCTAACAGTTTACAGTAAGTGCCCAGCAGTAGTATGGCATAAAGAGTACAAATAGTTATCCTTGTGTAAATAATTATTATTATTAACACAACCAATTAACATCAATTAAAAAGCTTTGCAAACTTGTGACAGAGTAAGGGCAGCACTGACAAAAACACTGCAATCCCAGCTCTCAGTTGTCAGACAAATAACCTGATCAGTTCTTCTGGGTATAAAAGTCTAAGCTACTGGCTCATGCAGTGAATTAAGAAGTGATCAAAGTTGGGATGAGATCATAAATTTCAAGCTATAAAAGAAACTGATTATCTCTTTCTTGAATGAGATTGGGATTATTTTTTCTAAGGATCTTTCAACATGGCTTTTCCTAATGCTCTGTCCTACGACTGTGACAAACTTTTTTATCTGCCCAATGTAAAAGAGCAGACTTTTTTATTTACTGTGCAAGCTAAAGATGACTTTTTTTTTATCTCATCCTCGAGATTATCCTGTTTCTGAGGACTCACCATCTAACTCTCTACTGCACAGAGACACAATGTGGTTACCATCAAAAAACCCAAAACTCCACAATGGTTCTGGTTAAAGTAAATTTAAAGTAAAATTAAAGTAATTTAATGTAAAAAATCAAATCAGCTTAAATGTAATATCTTTAAAATATAATTATTTTATTAATGTATCGAGAATGAAAAAAAAAAAAAAAGGAATTTGATTTTTTTTTCCAAAAATCAACCAGCCTTCTTGGAAAGCAGAAAGTGAAATTATCTTGAATGCTACAGTGAAGTGATAAAAGCACTCTTAAATACAAATACAGACAAATTGCTGTTGCGCAACAGTTCTGGCTGCATCCTGGTATTACATGCCACTTGAACAGGATGAATATCCTTAGGTCTGACGCATTCAGTTAAAAAAATGCAAACAATGACACATACAAAGCTATTTACTATGACTACAGACTATATCACAGTGTCCTGCAGTGAAGATAAGATACCCCTGTCGTGTGAGTCTTTGATACAAAACTAGTCTAAAGATACATTAATGAGGTGTGAAAGGAAGGCAGATGTACTAGTTAGTGGTTTGGTTAACGTGTTGAACTAGTTAACCTTATTGACTAATTAGATGACTAATCAATCTGAGGCTGTCCATTACATTGGCAGCAGGTTTGCAAAGTTGTCAGTGCTTTCTACAACATCCTTTGCATATAGTTTTACTGAAATTCTACAATGCAATATTAGAGATTATGACTATGCATATCACTGTCTTTATAAATGGCTTACCTGTGAAGAGGAAAAAGATGAGCACCATAATCATTGTGTACCCAAAGTACAGGAACGTGCTGGCTGCTCCAATAATTTGCAGTTTTGAGAAGAAGTAATGCACAGCATAGATAAACAAATAGACAGCTGTGAAGCCGCTGGTCAAGAATGAACGCCACCACCAGTGGTAGTCCTGGCAACACAAACACACAGTTGATACAAACACATTGGTAATAAAATAAATGCAACCTACTACAATTATGTGTGAATCTGTAATCCTCACCTCAGCACAAAGATGGAAATAGCAAAGCAAAATAGTGGCCTCAGAGCAAGTGATGAGGAGAATAATAAATACCAGAAACAGGAATCCAAACATGTAGTACATTTGATGAGACCTAAAATACATCCAATAAAAACAACAATAACTGACTGACTGTTTGGTTGATGCAAGATTAAGAACTATATTTCCATTTCTCACCAAATGCTGTTGAGGATAAAAAAGAGCTGAATGAAGATGCAGCCAAAGGGTAGAATACCCCCCATTACAATCCCAGGGATAGGCTTAGTGAAGAATGACTGCTCTGGAATCTGCCGAGGGATCTGGTTTGTGCGCACTGGTTGCTCAATTGCCTGTACAGGAAGTATACAGAAATCTGATTAGACACAGCACATATTGAATAGTACTATTATATTATAATTAATATTTAAAGAAGCAGTACAGTATGTAGTATGTGAAACACACCGGTTTCTTGAATCCAAAGTAGGCACCAATGAATGTGAGGGGCACAGAGATCCCAAACCACATTGCCAAAATGGCAACAAGAGTCCCAAAGGGGATGGCTGCAGAGGATCCTTCAACCCACAGAATCAGGTTCATCAGGAAGAAGTCTGCAAACACAATACTAGAGGAGAAAGGAGGTGAAGTCAATAAAAATCATGTAAACTGCAAACTGGGTCAACTGGGCAAAGTGGTCTGTATGAAACACAAGTGCTAAAAATGTGTATGCCAGATAATACATGCACACAAAGAGTGTCGGTTTACAGTGCTACATTTGTATTTGTTTATTAAAATTATTTTGTACTTTTTGATGTTGTTGATTCATCTTGCTTTGTAGTAAGTACAATAATGTGTAACTGCTATATATTTTTACGTTAATACATACATTAAGAGAGCACAAGACTGACATAGAGACATTTACACCATTATCATAGAAAAGAAAGTCCTAGTGACACCTCAGGCACTCAAATGTGCTACATTAACTGACCCTGGGCACAGAAGGGCAGTCAGCAGGACATTGGTCTTCCATTTTTCACCTCCAAAAGCTTAAAACACAAACAAAAGAGCAATTATGAACAATCCCAAACTAATTCAGAGTGTTAATATAAATGTTTTAAAGTGTCTTACTTTTGTACAGCCGTGCAGAAACATAACCAGCAGGAGTACCCAGCAGAACCCACAAGACAACAGCACAAGTCATGAGAGCTCCTCGGTTGGCTGGTGAGAGGAACCCCAGACAAGCTAGGACTACACAAAAGAAATTAAATATGCTTTAATATAAAGGAGGATTAGTAATAAATTATTAAATGGTACAAAAACAAAACACGCGTTACAAAATACTGCATTTAACAAAACAGAATAACACGAAAATATAAAATGTAGCCTCAGAAGTGGTTCTTACAAAGTGTGATGAATGTCATGATGAAGATCTGGGTGCCTTGTCCTAGGAACACAGACAGAAGCATGCCTTTCCTTGGGGGCCTGAATACATCACCGTGAACCTGCTTCCATCCAGACTCCTCCTGTGCATCCTCCTGAAAAAGAAAAAAGAATAACTAGAAAGCACTCGGGGAGTGCATACCAACGCCAGGACGGCTAATTTCCCCTATGCAATGTTTTGGCACTAACCGCTACTTTAATCTGTGATTTCTAAGGACTTTATATTGTTAACAACAAAACAAATATAGGAAGGGTCTATTTGACTTTGGTGATTTGGCAGGATGTGTGTAAAGAATGCTTTTGCCAAGTTTTGTAAATTTCTCTAAAATGACATTCTTCATTCAGTCCATAGGAGGCACTATTGACGTAACTGCCATCTTATTGGTCAGTTGCAGTCAGAGGCTTTGGCTAAGATGATGTTTCAAGGTTGATTCAAATCGGGCAAAGTATGTGGAAGTTAAAGGCTGTCAAATATACCTGACTTCCCAATTTCAATCCAATTTGGCCGACTTCCTGTATGTCGTAGGGTTGGGCCATAATAATATTTTATGTTCAGAATGTGGAGAATCACTGTACCAAGTTTCATAGCTCAGTGACAAAGTAAGTATATCCAGAGTCCCATAGGAGTCATACCGTCAGAGCGTGATAATTTACATATGTCCATTAAATAGACCCTAGCCCGCATCACTGTGCCAAAATTCATGAGATTTGGTTAATGTTCACTAGGAGTAATGGCTCCAATAAAATGCTCAAAATCATTAATTTGTTAATTAATTAATTATTATTCATCGCAGAAGTACCAAACTCAATCTAGTTTAGCGTCTTCATCATATGTAACTGTCCAGAAAGTTAGAAGATGGGGCAAAAACTTTTGGAGTTATTGCATTTACAAATGTAATAATTAATTAATTACTTAATTAATATTCATCACAGATGTACCCAACTTTAATCACTTCTTCGTTGGACTTGTACTGATCTTCCCTGAAAGTTTCATCCAAATCTGTCCAGTAGTTTTTGCAGAATCCTGCTAACACGCACGCACGCACACAAACAAACACGCATGCCCACCAACGGAGATGATCACATTAACCTCCTGGCGTCGGTAACAAAGGTTTTACCTCAAATTCAAGGAAATAACAGAGCAGTTAAAAGTAAACCAGCCACCAAGCAGCAATTCCTCAGATTGTGACTTCTGCTAGAAAAGCAAAAACAGGTGAAATTTCTAAGTGCTGTAAAATTTGGTGGGGGGGAAAGTCCCATGATTTCAATAGAAGTCTTTTCTGTGTTTAACTTTGATTTACAACTGTCCACACCACATTTTACAATGTATTCTCAAGAGTTTGCTTTAACCAAACACCAAGTCCTTGGAGAAAGAACCACAAAATTCTTTTGGACAGGCTTACATATGTTAGTGACGCTTTTTCCTTGGAGGTGGGAAGCTTTATCAAGTCTGCCTGTAAAATGTAATACAATGTAATAATGACAGGAGCGGTTGAAGTGGCTTTGACGTGTTTTTTTCTTTAGTAATAGTAACAACATTAGAAAATTTGTTTCTTGTTTTACACGTTTTAAGATGTTCTAGATGAGGTTTGGGCTAGTTTTACTTTGTCATGTCCACATCATGTTTTGCCAAAAAAGGCACCATAGTTGACAGAAAACACTGGTGTTAAATAATTTGAGAATTTGCATAAACTTTAACACTGTCAATTTTGTTAGAAATTTCACAAAATTATTTTACCTGATCCACTTGGTTGTATCGAGCAATATCCTTGTGCAAGGTTCTGAGCATAATCATAGCAACCATGCCAGACAAGAAGAGGACAATCACCAGCGAGTTCATGATGCTATAAAATGAACAGGATATTTTAGGGAAAAAAATTCAATCAAGCAATTTCAGTTGGGCAAAATCACTTAAATCAAATATTGTCATACCTAAACCATTGGATGTTGGTGTGAGGCATAGACACAAGAATGTAATCCCATCTGGATGCCCATTTAATTGAATTGTCTTCCTGCATACATTCAAGTGAAACATAGTTACAAAATTGATTATAAGATTATATTGATATTTACTTACAAATAGACTTGAGTTTTATAGACTTACATCAAATGTGACAGAGTAAGTATAAACAACAGACACATCATTAGCAAACTCCCCAGGAATCTCCATTGGGGCACCTCCTTCACAGTTTACAGATTTCTCATCCTTGTGATTGATACTGTGAAAAAAACAAACCTCATGTAATTGTATTATAATTATTATAAATATTATTTTGAAACAACTTTTGTTGAATCAAGTATAAAACCAACACACTAGAATCTAGAGCAGGAGTGGGCAATTTTTTTTTTCTGAGGGACACACCCAGGACTCCTGTCTGTATTAGTCATTGACATGTCTAATACATTTTCTTGTTTTGTTGCTATGAATAATATAATACACAAATGTGAATTGTGCCTTTGAATGTTCTCAAAATTAGATATTATACTTTACAATTATTTTGATATGTGTTGACTATTGTTTTACAAAACCTTCTAAGGGCCAGAGATGGCCTGGTCAAGGGCCACATGTGGCCCCCGGACCCACTTTGCCCAGGTGTGCTCTAGAGGCAACATTTGCTTCATATTAACCTTTTAGGCTCCAGAGTGGCAGCTACCAGCCGTGCCCCACTCCATCCCTCTGATGCTCCACTGTGATAAGTGATTTTGATGTCCACATGGTTGAAGACATAAAATGTGTTCTTTTTGTTAAACTCGGCCTGTAAATATATAGAAATAAATTTTTAATTAAAAACAGACTTAACATATCCTCAACAAGAAAGTCCAACCACTTGACAGATTTAATAAGTTACAGCACATTTCTCACATTAATAACACAAGCATCTTTAGCTCTGCCATCTGCAGTTACAAGGCATCCTATGGGGAAACCTGGATTGCAGTACTTCTGCCCATCTTCCACGTCATAGCACCATGTCACTGGCATGTTGTCAATGATCCTATGAACAAAAATATTTTACAGGATTCAAGTTTTGTCCATCTGGTAGAACGAGAATTCTTTGTATTACCAGTGGTGTTGGTAGTTCAGCTGCATTCCCATCTTTAGGAAATCCAGTCGAGTTGCATCATCTTGGCTGCCTTTCTTGTAAGACTTTGTGCATACAGGTTGGCATTTTACATCTTGCTTGAAAGTGAACTGTTCAAAAGCATTTAAATACTAGTTAAAATATTTATTCATAAGAAAACATTTGGTGTTCACGTTGAACTCTATACAAGAAACAGAGGAACTAGTAACTGGTATTTCACCTTATATGGTGAAGACTCAATTCTTTCACCAAACAACACCTGTCCAAGGTTCTCTGAAGGTCTTGTTTCAACTTGATCTTTACAGAAGTCGAACCTAGTTTACAAATTTAGGACACAGTAGTAACATAATACCAAACCAATATTGATGAAGAAACCTTAAATTACTTACATATCATATTCATAAGGCAGGACTGACTCTACTGAGTCCAGACGATTAACAAATAACTGGATCTTTGCCTGTAATTAAACAATAATGCAAAATGTAGATCAATTTGAGGAATATAACCAATGCGGTCCCTTATCACAATATCGGAAAGTATTTGGCGGAAAGCAATGCTGTTTCTCAAAAGCAATTTTAAAACATGTTATAGAAACAAACATTATTCGGCAAAATAACATCTTAAACCATAATAGATCTTGCAAGACATTTCCTAAAATAACCACGTAGGCTATGTGGATGTCAATAAGATCCTGTTTTCCTCTGAAGTTGCGGCCTATGCAGAGCTAGCTAGCGAGCAAGATGTACACCCATAAAACATAACTAGACAGGTGATTTTAGCAAAGTTAATCATAACAATGTGGTAATTTGGAAATACTTTCAGTTGTACATACCGGACAGTCCTCGCCAGTTTTACCTTCTTCACAGAAACTCACCGGAGCTAAACCCGGAAGATAAAAACCTGAACACGAATGGAAGAAGACGAACGAGTAAACCAGCACAAACCCGAGCTGTATCCGCAGCTTCATTTTTGCGGACACGTTTAGACAAAACAACGCTCAAATGTTAAATAACAGTGTCCAGTTTCTAAAAATGTATGTTTCACGAATATAACTGGCTAATCTTTACACTGGAGACGCAGGACAAGCCTGTCTGGCGCAGCTAGGCTCGGTGACGTATCGAAGTCTCGTGAAGCGGAAATAGAAATTAAAACAGGAATTTGAAGTGGTCCTTCAAATGAAACATTACAGCTGTAAACTTTTTGTTGTATACAATAGCTACTGGTCTTATTGGTTACATGATTAGTGAAATAAATATGTTTTAATTCAAATTAGTATTTTTTTCAACTGAAACAACCAGTTTTTATCAAGAATATTGTGCAATATTTTAATTTGAAAACTTCTGTAGACATCCGCTAGATAGCACTGACGTTGCTTATCAATGTTTCTGCAAGATTTCAGTTATTAATATTTATGATGAGTGCTTTAATTACGTGCCTTTAGCACCGATAGCAATTAAATTTTAATAAAAAAATTACAACGTTTAAAGATCTATGATGCTGCTAATTAAAGCATAACTTCCGCAACATAACAACAATATTTGGATTCTTGGCTCAGCTAAACCTTTGTGTTTGTGCAACTATATTGCACTCGCAGCACCTAGAGATAGACAACGAAGCAAAAACTAAAAAGTGATGTGCACGTAAACAGTTTATCAGGGTGGTGCGGTACGTACTCCAACACAGTAGGTGGCGCACTTCAGCTTTGAATCAGTTTAGGAGCAAACGAAGCAGAAGAGTGGGGGTGAAAAAAAGCCGCCGTTGTTCAGTGTCGCATTCAAAAGTAGTGGAAGGAGGGTTTCATTTGTCCGTTTGCTTTGTAAGTAATTTAATGTAAAATGTGCTTTCATGTTGTGCTATAAAAGTTACATATTTGTCATCGTTGTTAAGCAGGGAGACTGATTGAATCCGGCTGCAGGAGGAAAAGATCTGACAAACTGCGTGCACGTTTATCGCCATTTTGCACCTTCTACAACGCAAGGCATTCAGCAAGGTGATCACTGCAGGGTTGAATACTCATTGTGGCAAAATGTAATGTTTTACAGTCACAGTACTGCATTGTATGTGTTTTATCTCTCTAGAATGGCAGAAGCTGACCGTCCGGGGAAATTATTTATTGGTGGGTTGAATACTGAGACCACCGAGAAGGCCTTGGAGCAGTACTTCAGCAAATATGGGAGGATTGTCGAAGGTAGGAAATTAAGGGGAATCAGGTTTATACGATCTTATGTTGTGCTTTTCATGTACCTTGTTGCATTTGTTGCGAACCGTTTTTGTAATCCTTCATAACAGTAGTCGTACAACAGTATTGTATTTGTGTATTTGTGCAATATTGTCTCTAAATTAACAACATTTTAACTTGTTTCCCAATTTAGTTCTTTTGATGAAAGACCGTGAAACGAACAAATCACGAGGTTTTGCATTTGTTACTTTTGAAAGACCAGCTGATGCAAAGGATGCTGCCTGTGAGATGAATGGAAAGGTGTGTATTTATTAAAGCAAAAACATAGGTAACAAAATTAAGTAAAATAAAATAAATTGTGATTGCATCAATGTAGAGTTCTTAACACATTTTTTCTTTAGTCCCTTGATGGTAAGAACATTAAAGTGGAGCAAGCTACAAAGCCTCAGTTTGAGAGCTCTGGGAGAAGGGGACCACCCATGCACCGCTCTCGAGGAGCACCCAGAGGACCCCGTGCGTCCAGGGGAGGTATGAGGGGCCCACCATCTAGAGGTAATTTATAATTTAACTAAATCGTTATTCATAAAAAAAAAAAGTTGAATCAGTGAATGTTGTTTTTTGTTTGGAAGACTACTATGATTCAGGAAGCAGTGAGCCCTTCTTTAAATCAATGTCTTCCCGGGGCCCTCCAATGAAGAGAGGACCCCCAGTCAGAAATGGGGGTCCACCACCCAAGAGGTCAGCCCCCTCTGGTCCAATTAGCCGACGTAAGTGTGAGGACAATATTTTTTGTGGCAAGCTCCAAATTTATACTTTAGACAAGTATAGAAATTAAATGTTGATTATTTTTTCAGCCCCAATGTCAAGGGACAGGGATCCCTATGGGCCACCCCCTCGGAGAGACTCCATGATGTCCAGAAGAGACGATTACCCTTCACCAAGAGACGATCATTACACCTCAAAGGACAGGTATGTTTGAAGTTGTACAATATTGTAGCTGCAGTTTCGCTGTATAGTTTGAATGTTTTTTATAATGAGGCATTGGAACATAGATGGTCAGAACTAAACATTTTAATGCAATATATTGATGGAAAAAAAAATATGTTTACTTTTACAGCTACTCTAGTCGAGATTACAGTTCCAGAGATTCAAGGGACTATGGACCTCCTCCCAGAGAGTACTCCTATCGGGAATATTCCACTTCTAGAGATGACTACGGTTCAATGTCTCGTGGATACAGGTATGTGATCTTCATGGATCGGAATAAAATATTTTTTGTTTACTTTATAGTTATGTAAAACATTATTTTGTAGTGACCGTGATGGCTATGGGGGAGGTAGAGAACCTAGGAGTTACATGGAAAGAAGCAGTGGGTCCTACAGAGATTCGTATGATGGTTACGGTAAGATTACCATATGAGTGTATATGAAGGAAAAGCAACCCCCCAAAATATGCGAAAAATGAGAACCAATATCACAACAGCGAAACCTACAACATCAAGTCAAGATATCGCAGTTCTCCTCTCGACTGTGGAAAAGGCATTTAAGACAGCCAGTTAAACTTCTTTGCGGTTGCGTTTTTGTACCAAGTCAAGCCAAAATGCAAAAAAAAAAAACTGCAAAAGCTTGTAGATTTTGCGTAAACATTTTCATTGCTCCCCAAATCCACAACAAATGCACTTCTGCCATAATGTCAGAGTCAGGTAAAGTGGGTCAGCAACAACCAAAAATATAGCAAAATTGTCTTAGTTCAAAGTAAGACCTTGGAAAACTGTTGACCTCAAACTGCTTTCAACAATACCAGCAACATTGAATACTTCATCTTACCTGCAATACTCACTTGGACCTGTAGATGGAAAAAAGGCCTACTCAGAACAATGGCATGCCAGAATGAGTAAAACGGCTCATTAATTCTTTATATAGAATACTCTATATGTAGAATAAAATAATGGAGACATTATAATGTGTCATCCATTTGTTAAATTCTATTGACAAAAAATTGGCACTTAACATTGTTAAAAAAAATGTATAAAATTAACCTTGCCAATTACCTAAACCATTGACCCTGCAGGTAACTCTCGCAGCGCCCCACCCTCACGGGGCCCCCCACCATCCTATGGTGGGAGCAGTGGAAGCAGTCGTTATGATGACTATGGCAGCAGTTCCAGGGATGGATATGGCAGTCGTGACAGTTACCCCAGCAGTCGCAGTGAATCATACCCACCTAGCCGTGGTGAGCGTATGGCCCGACAGGACAGGGGCCCTGCTCCGCCTGTTGAAAGAGGCTATCGCGATTCATACAGCAGCTCAAGTCGTGGAGGGCCTCGTGGAGGCCGTGGTGGCAACAGACCCGATAGAGGAATGGCTCGCAACAGATACTAAAATGGACATGAAAACAACAAAAATCTTGACCTCATGCACAATATTGCGTGTTATCAAAAAGACAAAATGGTCGTTTGTAAAAAATTTAGTTTTGAGCTGTATTTGGACTTTCCCAGTTTTTTTATGTGAATTTTAATTGGTATTTTTCTTGCTTATGTATTAGTACAGTTCCCAAGTGTTTTTTGTAATCTCAGTGCTGTTAAAGTCTGCAATGCCCCAAGTCTGGCTTTTCTATTCTAATAAAGATTTTAGTTGTAAGTAACTTGGTAACTGCTCATCAATTGAAAGAAAAAGATCAGGGAAATCTTTTGAGATTATTTTTTTTATCTC
>JAVQKG010281574.1:0-12577 GCA_036025885.1 Hypseleotris bucephala
TACAAAATTATAATTTTACTTTAGTCCCCCCACCCTCACCATTTCAACATGATATAATCTATACAGTATCTTTATAAATATTTTTATTAATGTTGAATTATGTTATAACCTCATGAAAATCAATGCATATTTGTAAACATCTGTGTTACCTAAGTATCTATAAATGTTTTTTTATTCAACTAATACATGTTTATTAACGTTTTATTACTGCTTAATAGTGGTGAGCTATTCGTAAGTGTTTCTAATCCATTAAACATTATCTAAAATGATATTATCAAGAACAAATAGCTGCTTTTTGGTACCTAACAAAACAGCATATTGCCCAGCCCTCTCATTGCTTCATATTTTCCCTTCAATAAAAATGATTCACATTGTGAGTAAGCATTGTCCTCCCTGCTAAACCAATCACCCCAGCAGCCTGCTTATTGTAAAGGTCGTTCTGTTCTCTTTCTAAGCCCTTCAAAATGGTTGCTTCATGTAACTAGCACCAGATTTTCTAAACTTTCAATTTTATAAGTTGTATTTATTTCCCATTGAACTCACATTTTAACTGATTATTAGCTTATCATCAACTTAATACTCTAAGTCATTGTGCAAAAGTAGGTCTCCGCCTTATGACTAACCCTAAGCCCTTATGAAATTATTGCATAAATCTCCCATCTAGCATGTGCCTGAGATTATAGAGAGCTCTGTGTTCAGACATGCAACAAACTAACCTAATTTCTACTTAACGCAATTACAGTACTATACCATCCGTGTCTTTACCAGTCTTGGGAATTTCATTAAGGAACACGTGTTGCATGCCAGACCCCTAGATAACATGCTTGGTAATGGTTATACTTACAACTAACAATTTATCATTTTAAAACATAATAAACTGAATACATATGAAAGGAAAATGACTGTTAGCTTATGGCCAGCGTTACAATGAGCAAGGCTATGTAGATGTTAAAACTCCAGTGAATTACTTTGATCCAGCAGTTATCTCTATGTGTTTCTATGCTTTCCATTGACCTGTTTCTTGTTACAGTGATAAGTTATGGTTACATACATTAAGTCCAGTTTTGGAAAGAGCGAGATAGTCGACTGATGAGAATTTATGTCATAGCTGGCTGCTGAGCTTGCCTTGTATGGTCTCGGGTCCCGGTGTTGTTGAGTTGCTATGCCCTGCTGCTAAGCCCTGGACATGGCTTTATACCAAGACAGTGCCTCATTCTGGGTTTGTGGTTTGGTGCCTAGTCCAGTTGTTACTTCATCATTTGGTGTTTGCTGCGAAGGTGGCTGTGATCTGCTCCTATTAAAAAAAGCTGTGTGCAACTCATGAGGCTGTAAAAAGTCATAGGGTACGCGTGTTGTTTTTGCCACTGGCACCGCTGTTGTTTGGTTATATAAGCTGCCTGCTGTTTTGGAAAAGAACTGAACTGAACTGTTCTTGTGAAGAACTCGTCTTGTGTTGTGCGTCCATTGTGTTAAGATTTGATAACATACCATTACATATAGTTTTCTCTTCACAATCATAATTTCCTCTCCTTCCCTGTCCTCTTTACCAAAAAACAAAAAAGGTTTTAAAGTTAAAAGAAAAAACATTATGTCCCCTTTTTAAGTTTTCACTGTATTGACTTTGTTCTTATTCTTCTTTTGTCCTTTTTGCCCCTTTTTTAGGTAAGGTTTGTTGGGACCCCTCTGTATGTCAGTATGTGTATGTGTGGGTGTGTTTTTTTTCCTTATCTCCCTCTCTCTGCAGTTGACTTTAATGTAACACCCTTTTACAGTGTATTACCGTAGGCTAATGGCCTTTCTATCAGCTTCCTACTCTTTCGCTTCATAATCACTAAACCTTTATTTCAACAAGTACCTTTTGAGTGTTTCTGTTTAAACCAAAAAAAAAAAAAGAAATCCATTTGAAATCAAGTTAGATCTAGGAAGCCATGATTTCTCCCATCATCACATCCCGTAGTAGTGCAATCAACACCATCTAGATTTGTACTTCCTCCTTTGACTATCTGAGGCTGCTGTTGGGTATCTGATTGGCTGTTACAACAGACTTTGAATGGCTTGCAGAGTAGACAGTTTTATTTCCCCCTATCTTTGCCTGTTTTGCCTGTTTCTCTATATTCCTCCAAAAAACCTGTTGTGTATGTGCGTGTATGTGTTTTTTTACTGACCGGGCCAAAGAGTCAACTTACAGGGACATGCCTCACACCACCTTTTCGAACCACTCCCTCCCAAATGTCTCTGTCTCCATGGTTCAGACACCCCCATCCTCCCCCTGTCTCTTTACCCTCCCACACACAGCATGTTTGTCCCAGAGGTGCACTCCTGCCTGCCCCAGACACTGTCACTTATACCTGGGGCTTTAAGCAGTGTTGGAGGTACAGCAGCTAGAAAGTGATTGTCAGCATGTAACAGTCTATATGTGTGTCATCCAGAAGGGCTGCACAAGATGAGGCATGGGGATGATATTGATTCTTTTGGGCATGATTATCTTGGCTGTAAAAATTGCAATTAACAGTAGTTTCGCTGTAATTAAAAAACAGTGTGTAGAAGTTTTTAAAAGTCCTTAAAATGCTAGTTTGGAATCTCAACAGTACATTTATTGTTGGTGTAAACTAACACATGAATCGTATCTTTTCACAGTAAACGAGGTGCAAATGCGGTAAATGACGATTATCACAAGAATAAAAAATAGCCACAATAAAATAATTGTCACTGTTATTATTGCGATAAATGGGATTATTGTATATTACACCATCACGTGTGTTATGGTTTTCATGTGACAAATATTTGCGCTCAAAATAATTTTCTAATCAATAATAAAAAAACAAATGGCAGAAAATGTTCTCTTTCAGTTTAATCTTGGTTTAGTCCTGGTTTAGCCTTTCGCTTTAGCACAATCTTAGCGTGCATTGTTTGCTCATCTTTGCCTGCATAGATTTACATACATTTTATTACAGTCAAATAGCATAACCAAACACAGCAGGCAGATCCACATACGCAACATAGTTATCACATGTCTCATATTGTGCAGCCATAAAATCCCCAAATAGACATTCTAAACTTATAGTCCACTCTAAGCACTGCTCAAAGCCTGCTGGTTCTCTTCTCAGGTACATCTATGTGTGTCATGTCATCACTGTTGCTGGGTTTTAAACACATCCAGAAAATTGACTTGCTGGCTGTAGGGCCAGCAAGAAAATACTAATAAACCTCAGGGGAGATTCGCTAACTGGGCTGACAACTGTATGTGAGGCAAAAAGCTCAAATGGGGGAAAATGGCGGTTTTTCCTAGAGGCACATACCAAATATATTGAGTCACAACATGTTGGAAATTGGTCGTTTTCAGTTTTGGTGTATGAAACAAGTTGTCTGTGCAATATGATTAAAAAATAATAATCTTAGATATAAATTACATACTTTGTAAACTGCTTTGAGAAAAGAAAAGTAAATTATGTAGTAAAAATGAAATGCCATGGACACCGTAGTAAGATGGCACCTTTGTGGGGCACAAAACAAATCCAGGTCTAGGATCCTGGGGACGGTGACTTGTGGTTGTAATTGCGTGGTGAGAGACGATCCCTGTAAGCTCAAGCCCACAGTGAAGGGATGAGAGGGGTAGGGGGTGACCCACTCAAGCCCCTGTAGTTCTGCCCAGTAAACCCCTCCACCACACTCCCAACCCCACCCTCCCTTCTCTATGTGCCTCAATCTTCCTGCTTAACCAATTGGTGTTTCTTTTTTACAGCGATTTGATCCTGCCCATGTTGTGCTGATGGTAAACTTAGTGGTAAATGTTATTTTATCCCCCAATTGATTTTTTTAATTTCTTTTTGTTTGTTTTATTTTGATTTCTCCCATTATTTAGTTTTTCCTCTCATCAGAGCACCAATGCTACATAGGCTTTCAATTCTCTCTGTATTAGTCTTCATTCTGCTGCTTGTATATATCATTGCATATTCGTATTATTACCTCTAGAACATTGTCATTTTGTTTGTTTTCAGTTTTTTAACCTTGTGATTCACACCCTGTGATGATTTTAGATGCACATTGTTTTTGTCTGGTCCCTTTCTTTTCCACTGGAATGGGTAATGTGGAAGTATTGTCACTGTGTTTGAGGATTGGTGATAGTTTTTGGGATGACTATTATAATTGTTCATTAATCTTTAAATCTGGACCTGACTTGTGACCACTGCAGTGGCTAATACAGACCCACTTTGTTGTGGTTTCAGTTCTCGATGCTGTTAGGCAAGAGCATGAGCAGTATACATGTCTATCATAGGTTAGTCTTGTGATATAGAAATTATCACACCATCTGCCCCCTCCTTTCACTTCCTTTGTGAAGTAATGCCTCTAATATTGATGCCGCTATAAGTCCCTCCCATAAGACACTGCAGTGGGCCTGAGAGTCCAGGCCAGCCATTATACACTAATACGCCATGCATCTTTGATTTCACATGTCATTGGGCTGTGATGGTCATAGTGGTCAGTGAGGCTACAAACATTTCTGAGAAGTACCAATTGCCCCTTTCTTAAATGATTTGGTGGAAAGATTTTTCAATTATCAACAATACAACAATTCTATTTACAGTACAGCTAAACTTGATAACAATACAAAATATAGCTTAAACCAACCTGACACCTATCAGCCTCTGAAGCAATCATCTCAAACTGAAATGGATAAAAGTATATCATTTTTTAAAACTTCTTTCATATGCCCAATGGTATACATTGAGAACTGATTCATGGAAGAAAACTAATTTTAGAAAGTAGTAAGAGGAAAAAACTGAAACCAAACTGAATTGATAATCAGTCCGTTTTGATTATTGTATTTGGCTGGCAACAGGAGCAGCAGATTAGTTCAAAACAATCTATATGCATTTTGTTATGAGACTCCCCTGTCTATTTGTCTGTCTGTCCTCCCCATCCCCTCTCCTCCCACCCATCCCATGTGTGTCCAGGTGAGTATCCCCCTGCACTGTCACCATGGTCAATACCTGGCCTGTGACGTCACTCTGCTGTAGTTCAGTGCTTGTGTCCTTTTTTAATTTTTTACTCTGTCTTTCTCTCTGCTTTGTTTGGCTGATTATGAGTGGATTAAGCAATGTGTCAATCTCCAAAGTAGTTTTTGATTTTAATATATTTTAAATCTTTAATGTTTCATTCTCGTTTTTTGGTTGTCTTTTGGTTTGTTTTATTTTTCTACAGTTAATTTCTTTCTCATCTAGCTCTTTTCACAGCTTGCGTAACATAGTTTAAGTAGAGTTCACCATTTGTAAAGTAGGGCCTGGGACTATGGAGGAGATTTGGACTTTAGGTTATTGAAAAGGACTTGCAGCGGTCAGCCAAGTCGAGCTTAGAAAGAGCCCAGAAAGAGATGATGCAATTGGTCTTTGTTTTTCTCATGGGTAATGTCGCAGTGACAGCGGCTGCGCAGGCCTGTTGCAACTCCTCTCACACTCTCCCATAGACACAGTCACTGGAGCTGTCCTTGATAAACTTGGCATTCTGGCTTAACAAGAATACTGCAGCAGTGAACAACAGCAGGAGGGGTAGAGGACTGCATCTCCTCAGTATCAGCTCAAACCATCAAAAAATGTACATACAATCTTATAAAAACAATGAATGCATTAAGAAAATCTAACAGTAGATAAAATGCTGTGCCCTTGGTGGCTGCAGTAAGCTGTGAGAATGGCTAGTATTTGGTTCACTGTAGCTTTCTGGTCTCTTTGCACTTCAAGGCAAAATTCTCTAACCCCAGCACCCTATGCTCTATAAGCAGGCTGTCTCCGAGCTGGTCTTCTGTCCGTGGTTCAAAAACCTCACTTACACCGTTCTCTTTTTTTCTTTCCTCAGGGCGCACCGACCCTGTGCCGATTATCCTCAAATATGATGTTATGGGGATGGGACGAATGGAGATGGAGGTAAGGCTTTTGAAATGATTTTTTAATTGAAGTCTTATGCTTAACTAACACTAGCATATTTGTGGCAACACCATAATTATAAATATTGGTAAAACACAAACAGTAGCCAATATGTCCTGATAGTCATTCAGCACACGGGACATTCCTGAGCTAATTATTTTGCTGTGACTAATTTAGTGACACTACATACAAAGCAAGTCCTGTGTAAAGAATTCTAAGGATAAAGGAATCTCAGCTCTGACCTTGCAATACATATGACGAAGGACTAGTCGATAAATTGCATAAAATTGTGTGTTATAAGATGGTTATAATGTAAAATACTGCCATTGAGTTTAAGAGTGACTTAAAGTGAATATTTTTCCTGTTTGTCATTGTAGCTTGACTATGCAGAGGATGCCACAGAGAAGAGAAAAACCCTTGAAATCGAGAAGGAGGACACAGAAGAACTGCGTCAAAAATACAAGGTGCATTTTTGTCATAACCTATTTTTCACTGTGAATGTTTACTGTAGTTACTTTATGTTTATGCAAATGCTACTTTTTAACACAACTGTTTGTCTTACAACTTAAGGACCAGATGGAAAAGGAAAAGGCGATTGCAAAGGCTCTGGAAGACCTGAGAGCCAACTTCTACTGTGAGCTGTGTGACAAGCAGTACACCAAACACCAAGAATTTGACAACCACATCAACTCGTATGACCATGCCCATAAACAAGTATGAAAACAACTATTGCACTTTATACTTTGAATATACATGACATAATATATCTAATCATTATTTTGTTTTGTGTGATGCAGAGGCTGAAAGAGTTGAAACAGAGAGAGTTTGCCCGAAATGTGTCGTCCCGTACTCGGAAAGGAGGAAAGAAACAAGTAAAGATTCTGCGTAGGCTGCATGTTTTGGCTGAACAGAGAAAACAGCAAGATAGGTAAGAAAACCCACAGTGCCCTCTCATGGCTGAATCAGACATATGCTATTGCTCATTCATTTTTAGCCTCACTAGCCTAAAATAAAAATTCAAACTACTGCAGGAAAGTATTAAGTAAAGTAAGCAAACAAAAAATGAAAAAAGTATATGTTATTTTTTTATATTGTGTCTTCAAGTATGGCTAAAACATGTGTAGTGCCCTATTTGAAAAAAAATAACTGAAAACTGATTAATAGCCTTTTATGTAGAGTATGGCAATAATACTAAATCTTTCCAAATGTTTTTGTTTTTTATAGTACTCCCGGAAGCGGACCGATGTTTAAAACCACCACAGTCGCCGTGGATGGAGAGAAAGCAGAGGATAGTGACAACAACATGGCACCTGACAGCATGACAGAAATTGCCTTGGAAGCACCAGCCCCAGATAAAACTGAGCAGTCCTCCCCAAAGCTAGCCTCAGCCATCAGCTTCTCTCTGGGGAAAAACAGTTCCTCTTCCTCCCCTACCCAGAGCAGCGGATCAAAAGTCAAAATGTCCTTCTCGTTTGCAAAGAAAGCTCCAGTGAAACTCGAGACGGCAGCTGCTGTATTTGCTGATCTCGGCGAAGAGATTGTTGAAGAAGGAGAGAGTCAAAATGGCGAAAAGGCTGCAGGACAAGAAGAGGCAACAGTTGGTATCACAGATAGTCCCAAAGAAGGATCTGAGGGTAGTGAACCAGTTGTGGAGGGTGCTACGGTATTAGCCACAACCACAACAGAAGATGTACAGCAGCCTGACGATGGTGCCTCTCTGCAGTCAACACTCAACAAACTGAAGATGATGATGAAAAAGGAGGAAGGATATTTGGGACAGGAACCTGAGTACTATCACTACATCCCGCCCGCTCACTGCCGGGTCAAGCCTCACTTTCAGTTTTTGTTGTTCATGAAGTCAACTGATCAGTGTCCAACCAAAGAGGAGAATGAGAATGAGGAAGAGGAGGAGGGCAAAGATGAAGGGAAAGAGGAGGAGAAAGTTGAGGATAGTCCTGAACAGACAGAGCCTTGTGTAATCGAATCAAAACCGGAAAAAGAGCAAGAAAATAACCAAACATCAGAGCAAGAACCTGAACCTCCGCCTCCAGATGTTAAAGTTGAGGAAAGTACAACACTGCCATCTTTATGTACAGTAGAGGCAGCACCTACTCAACCTACCTCTCCTGTAGTTAAAGCAGAGAGCACTCAAGATGCAGTCAGTTCAGATCAGGGCCCCAAAATCCCATCGGGTCCATTTTTCCCTGTTTTAAGTAAAGACGAGAGCACTACCTTACAGTGGCCCTCAGAGCTTCTTGAATTTACAAAAGCTCAACCTTCCCTGTCCTACAGCTGCAATCCGCTTTATTTTGATTTCAAGTTGTCCCGCAACAAAGGAGTACGAAATGCCAAACTAGCAAAATCTCCTAAACCTGAAGGATCAGATGAAAAGGTACAAGAAGTGACTGCTACTACAACAAACGAAGCAGATGTCAGTAATAAACCTGGTACAAGCTCTGATAAAGAGAAGCCAGTGCTAAAAGAAGAATCTGTACAACAAAGTGATGAACAGAAGGCAGTAAGTGGCAGCAGTAGTGCAAAGAAAAAGAAGAAAAAGAAAAAGCATAAGAAGTCGTCCAAACACTCAAAGCGTAAAGAGAAGGAAAAAGGAGCTGCAGACGATGCAGAAGGAGAGAGTGAACAAACACAAGAAAAACCCAAAAAGAAGAAAAAGCACAAACGAAAAAAGAAAAATAAAGGTCCAGACCAAGAGGAGGCTGCAGGTGATGAGAAGGACGAACCAAAGGCTAAGTCAGAAGATAAAGCCTCTTCAGTTCAGCCAACCTCAGTGAGTGGAGCAACAGGAAGCACTGGGGTCGAACCGAGCAAGAGGAAACGTGCTGCGAAGGAAGTGCCTTCTAAGTCTGGAGCAGAGGAAGGAGGATCTGGAAAAGGAAATGATAAAGCCAACTCACTGGAGGAGCACAGTGGCTCCAAACGCCAAAAGATGGAGTCAAGTGTTGCACAAAGTGCCTCCTGTTCCACTTCTGCCCAAAAGAGTCCAGCCTCAGGGCGACCCCCCAGCAGCGACAGTGAAGAGGAGGCTGGTTCAACCCAGCGTTCTAGACATCACAAGTCCAGCCCCAGAGACCAGCGCAGGCACCACAGTGAGGAGTCCAACAGGTCCCACAGTCGCTCCTCCAGACGAGGAGAACGACGGGGCAGTAGTCGCAGGAGGCATCGAGGCAGTCGCTCTTACTCCAGCAGCTCAGAGCGCTCCTCCAGGGGCAGCAGTCGTTACAGCCACCGCAGCCGCAGCTATTCTGAGAGCTACAGTGACTACAGCAATGAGGGACGGAGGCGTCGCCATTCAAAACGCTCATCAGACTCAGAGTATGAGAGAAGAGGCAGTCATGGACGAAGGAGGTCGAGGAGACATCAGTATTCCTCCTCTTCCTCTGATGACTCGCGGTCTCGCTCGCGCAGCTACAGTCGCAGGAAAAGGCACAGACGGCACCATCGCAGCAGCTCCAGGAGCTCCAGCAGCTGGAGCCGCAGCACCAGCGCCAGGTCCTGGAGGCGCAGCTACAGCCGCAGCCGGAGCTCAGCCAGTCGCTCCTCGTCCTCCACTAAAGGGTCTCCTCATCGGCGAGGAGGCAGGAGCAGGGCGGACAGCGACACACATCGTAGAGACTTTAACAGATCACGCATCTATCGCTCCCAGTCTCCACGAGTGTCCTCCTCCAGAGGCCTTAACAGAAACACTCATTCATCCACTTCACAGACTCTGAGGGTAGCAGGGTCCAGAGACGCAGGAGAACAGAGGAATACACTCACTGCTCGACAGCTTCTAGAAAAGGTACAGTCAAAGAAAAACTCTGATGATCCTCCCACAGGAACAAAGTCCGGGTCAAAGATTAAAGACCCTCCGCAGGGTTATTTTGGTCCTAAGCTTCCTCCTACTCTGGGAAATAAAGCCATGTTACCGCTCTTTGGTAAACTACAGGCAGGAAAGAAGCCAGTGATTCCTCTCACCAGACCCGATGAGGGCAATAAGTCTAGGAAGGGCTTCGAGGCTGACAGTGAGATCATTCTGGTGGAGCCCATCCGGGAGTTCCCTCCTCCACCTCCGCCCCCTGCTCCACCAGTACAGAAGATGGAGGAGGCGCCCCAGACCACAGCTGTACAAGAGGAGGCACAACAGTCCACTACTGAAACACAGGTGCTTCAAGAGTCCAGGCCTTTGTTTGAACAGGAACCTACCATGATGATGGCTCCATATCAAGGAGAGACTGATCAAGACCCATCCCAGAACCCCATGATGGACCCTCTCATGGCAGAAATGCAGCAGCCTCCAATGCATGCATATGCAGGTTATCCCCCTCCCAGTCTGGAGGAGGATGGCATGGAGGCTGAGGAGGATGGATTGGCTCCATTAGAGAGTCAGCCCATTACTTTTACCCCAGAGGAGATGGAGAAGTACAGCAAGCTACAACAGGCCGCACAGCAGCACATCCAGCAGCAGCTCCTGGCGAAGCAGGTGAAGACGTTCCCGTCTGCAGCTGCTGCGGCGGCTGCAGCTGCTGCAGCTAACCTGGCCCCTGCTCCTCCACCCCCCACCCTACAGCAGATCCACATCCAGCAGCCCACAGTGTCTGTGGCCTCTGGGACCTCCATCACCACAGTGCAGCATGCCATCCTCCAGCACCACGCTGCCGCTGCTGCTATGGGCATCCACCCTGGACACCCCCACCACCCACACCCTGCCCACGCTCAGCTCGCCCAAGTGCACCATATTCCCCAGCATCACCTCACCCCCATCTCTCTGTCCCCTTTGGGCCACTCCCTCGGTCACTCTTTAGGACACTCTCTGGGACATGCTGGGTTGATTCCGGCCCACCCCACAGCCTTCCTGTCGGGACAGCCCATACATATAATCCCTGCATCAGCACTTCACCACACGCCCCTCGCTCTACACCACGTCCCACACGCGGCTCTATACCCCACTCTTTTCACCCCTCGGCCTTCACAAGCTGCTGCTGCTGCAGCGGCTCTACAGCTGCACCCTCTGCTCCACCCAATCTTCTCAGGGCAGGACCTCCAACACCCACCTAACCATGGCTCTTGAGGAAAAAAATACATGTTTTTTAGCAAACCAGCCAGTAAAGACTTGATGAACCAATGTGGTTTTCATTTTTAAGCAGTCTTTGTAATTGCTGCCATTATTTTGGCCTACACACCTGAGATGGTTTCTAAACTGACAATAATATTAATTTTACTAATGTATCTATTCTTTATTCTAAGGCCTAGCAGGTATGGTGTTTCAGGATACCTCTTTTATGACACTGGTGTTGATAATGATCAATTTAAAAAAAAAGTAAACCACTGGATTTTTGTTTTATACCTAAAACAGATAGCAGGATCTTCTCATTTTTTACAGCCAAAGAAATAAGTAGGTCTGAATGGTTACGTTGAATTATGTCAGTAGTAAGAACTGGTTAAGAGCATCAACTCAAGTCAAAGCATGTATTACTGAATCACCTGCTAAGGTTTATTTTTCAATTACTTATAAATGTAAAATGTGAAATCCCATCACTGATGGCCATATTAAATTCAGATCTAGTTTCCAAATATGGTACCATCACATACACAAGGAGGCATTAGAGTGATGTTGAGGTTACTTCATCATTACTCTAAAGGCTAATGTTTCTTGTGGTAAGAGTTCATATGAATGAATTGCACTGAAATCTGTACATGAAAATGGTGCTTTTTGCATCATGTAACAATACGATTGTAGTATACTGCAATAATTGTATTTTTCAGTTTTAAATTATTTTCCTAAATGCTCTTTTAGGAAGGGCTTTTTTTGCTTTTCTGTAATTTTGTAAATAAACCTGCTGTAGATTAACCTGTTGTAACCATTGTAGAGGTTTAAAACTGCTACTGAGAGACCAGCTGAATGGACAAACGTGTGTATTGTATCCAGGTCTTTACAATTACCCTAACACTGACTGCAGAGGAGGCAAACATTAACATGTCAGTAGCAACTTTTATTTTTTAAAAATGACAACTTTGTTTCTGCAAATAAAATGTTGAGTTTATATGTTGACTTGGTGCCCATTTGATGTTTCATTTGTTAAAAAGATTTTTTATTGAATTACTATCGCAATCTAAAGCTGAACACTAGTGGACACTAGATGGCAGTCTTTGACAGCCTCCATTGCTGTTTAAGTATATCAAATGAGGTGGCTAAACAGACTTTGTTAACAATGTTTATTAAGAACGAAATCACTCACATAGTGAGACTTAACACAGCATAGAAATAAGATAGAAATAAATGGGTGCAAAGAAAGATCCTGTATAGTTTATAGTAATGCTTGTATAATGGAATATTTGATAAGTAACAAAATATTTACAGTATTAAATCAGTCCAAGTGCAGCTTATGATGCACCCAAATCCTACAAACCTTGAGGCTGTGTTCCTTTGCAATTAGTCACATTTATAGATCTCACTTTTGCAAAAATTTCACAATTTAAAAGCAGTTAAAACGCTTAGCATCAAGGTCAGAAATGTTGCAAAGTCCTATAGTAAACTAGAAAGCATACCAACGCCAGGACAGCTAATTTCCCCTATACAATGTTTTGGCACTAACTGCGACTTTAATCTGTGATGTCTAAGGGTTTTTATATTTTTAACGAGCAATTAAGAGGCCCCGCCC
>JAVQKG010281577.1:0-10563 GCA_036025885.1 Hypseleotris bucephala
AACTGAATACATTTTCAAGTGAAAAAACGCAAACTTCTCAGTCAAGACGTTTAAAATCGGAATCAGTTCTTATCTGGGTTTGGTTCTCTGAATAACAAACGCATCAAGAACAACATTAGCATTCATTTGCATGTTTGCATTTTTGGTATTTTCATGGCCTATTTATTTTGTCATAGGGGAGCGATGCATAACTTTCACATTACAATTTATATGTATGAATTCGCTAATATGCCCTCTGTAAATGATTCTGTGTGGTTTAAAACAAGTACAACCAATGTGGGGTGTTTTACGCGCGACAAAGTGCTCCTAAACAGCTCCATAATAACACATTTAAAGAAACCATCTTGATGAGAAAGCTGTTAATAACACACGAATCCTGAAACTTTTATCGTGGTGTTTGTATTTACCTTGTGTTATCAAAGCCACAAGAAGAAGCAGGAAAGTCCATCTGTGCGTCGGCTGCATGTCTCCCCTATGACGCGCGGGGGGTCCTCCTCACTTCCCAACACAACTCTGTCCGCTCGTCAAAAAGGCGTTAGGGTGAAATTCAAGAGATGTTATCAAAATGCGTGTGTTTCATTTGCAGTATTTCTGCTTGGTGCCCTCTTGGCGTCGTGCTGCCGGTGCGCTCCTTCCTCATCTGATCCCAACTTGACTTGGTTCGTCCCTCCCCTATGAGCGCGCAGCACGGCTCCCCTCCGGCGTATCCACAAAGCATGCACGCACACAGAGAAAATATCACCCTAAAGCTCGCACTAAAACCGGAGGGAAGTGATTTGAGTTTGGAACAAAAGTTGCTCGAAAATATGTTTAGCTTTAAAACTGCAGGTATCGTACTTAACGCAGGTGGTGTGCCCGGGTTCTCGAGATTTACAAGATACATCGGAAACGGTTGTCAGTATTAAACTTTCTGTGTGGTAAACAAGTGATTTTACTAAAAGGTGCAACATCATAAGTAACAACAGTAGTCGTGCTACGGAAAGTTTATTCGGAGTTACTTCAGGACCTCGGACAGCGCCTGCAAGTGCAATAAATTCATAGACTCTTTAATGCAGGGTGGATTTGCTAGCTGTGTTATACTGTACATGTAGTATAGGCTACTGGTTTGACAGACGGAATGCATTGTCTATTAAAGAAGAACTATCTGAAGTTAGTTAGAGAGCCCAATTTTGTAGATGGAGCATTCAAAGCATGTTAGTTTTATGTTAAAAGTGTTTCCCTCTCCATTAAAACACGACATGCTGAGTCTCCTGCCACAGCCAATATGAGCCACAACAGCAGTGCGCTTTGCTGAGTTGAAAAAACTTGGATTGCCTCTTTGCTCTCGGTCTCTTCTTTCTGCTTCATTGGAAAGCTACTCTTTCTCACCTGACGCTCGCCTGGTGTCTGTTTACCACCAGCAGGACCGCACTGATTAAGTTTAATTTTAGCCCCCGATTTTCCATGCTCCGCTTGACGTCATCAAACAAAGCAATTAAGGAAGTCATGCTTAACAGAGCCTAGCTAAAAGCAACCCAGTCAAGAAAGTGGATGGCACACTCCACCCACGTGCAGCTCTGTGACACATGTCTCAGAGTGAATGTGTAGTCTATGATTTAAAGACCATCATCTGAAACATTAACAAATTGATGTTTATGACCTGAGTCTAATATGTTGTCATAGAGCCAGTGGTTTCCTCGGGTACAACAGATGTGGTCTAAAACAATTTGTAATATAAACTCAAAATATCTATATAGGCCTATTATAAATAGACAACCTCATCACGTTCACATTGAAATTACTGACTGTCAGTAGATCAGTAATACTATAAGAAAGATTTTGCAGCATTGTGAAGCCAGAGCAATATATATGTATGAATATTACGTATTAATATTAATATTAATTTACTTGTATCCCTTCTTTCAGTATAAATAAATATACACGTTACAATATTACAGTTATGTAAATCGTATGTTAATATATTGTTGGCTCTAATTATCAGCCTTTACATCCAGAGGACTGAAGCTGGACACTAATGCAAGGACATAACGAGTAAATGACAGTGCGGCCAATTCAATATTAGTATAAATTCTACTGAAACCTGTCACAACAACATTTTATTCTCATTTCAATACAAGCTCAGCTATCAAAACGTGTCCATCAAACATTCCCTTCTGTTTTATCCATTTGAATGAGTTTACTGTGGCTCATCCCTGCAGACAGGCGCAGTGTAAAAAAGCCATGTTGAGAAGAAACAGCACAAACACAACGGGTTTAATGTGTTTTCACTGTTGCTGTCGCCACCTGACAAGCACTGAGCTCCCAGCATGACGCCAGGACACGCTTTTCTTCTCCAGGCCTTATTAGTGATTTGGTTAAAGAGGAGGAACCAGGTGAGCTTATGTGTTTCTGACAGGACTGGTTAGGGTGATGCACCATAGCCTGTCCCATATCTGCCCTGGTTCATGTTTAATTCAGGCTTTTGGTAAAAGCTGGATGCAGTGACTGTAAAAGCCATTAGTGTCATCTTTTTTTCTCTCTCTCTCTTTGGTATCGTCTCCCCATTCTTACTCTACCCCTGTATTACACTTTGACCTACAACTAGGGCCCAACACAGGGTTTTAGAAATATTAAGGGACAAAACCTCAACATTTTTTTAATGAACCTGTTTTTTTACCAGGTAAGCTTTTAGGAACATGTTCTTATTTACAATAACGACCTGGCAACATCTATCTATAATAAATAAAACTAAACTAAACCTGGCCTGGTTTAGATGTGCTGTGATCTAGGTCCAAGAGTGAACCAAATTTAACTCTGATTCATTTCTGATTTAGCCTAAATTTATTGCTAGCATAAGACTTGTTTAGTCTCGGTATAATCCGGGTTTAGTCAATGTTTCGCCTACTATAATAAACCAGTAATTGTATTATTGTCAATACCAATTGCTATGCATTGTCCTCCGATTATGTCTTTTCTTTACCACTCCTTCATCTATATGTTTTTACACTCACCTGTTCTCATACATACACATCTCCAAGCCTCCAGTGATTCTCAAAACACATAAAAATATCTATCTCGGCGCGCTAGAACTTTTAGACGGTCTTGAATTATTCACATCCACATATCTCCACCACATGCCTGACCCAGAGAGTGAAAGTGCTTTTATTTTCATCCTGGAGTAATGAAATCTGGATGGCCCTCTTTATTCTCCCTGGCATGATGGTCTCACTGAGGTGGATTTAATGGAGCGAAGGTGATCTTCTGGAAGCTTCAACCAGAGCCTCAGAGCGGGATATGTCTTCAGGCCTCTATCATAATGAAGGAAAATTTTAAAAGTACAAGGGCTTGATTGATAAGCACAGACATGGATTGTCCTGAGACATTTAAGGGGTGCATTGAGTATAATTAAAAAAAAGAATAATACTTTTACTTGGAAGACCTGTTGACTTGTTGACTTGATCAAATAGCTTATTAGTCTATATCATTACATCAAGTCAATAGATTCAGACTTGATTTAAATAACTGGAAGCATGGCAAAAATTGTTGGTGCCAGTTGGACAGTTCTAAGATTTTCCCAAAACAACCATTCATTCACTCATAAATCTATCAATGAATCAAGCTCTACCACTTTTTCCAGGTGACTCAAGCCTATTCCAATAAATATCAGCCTTCTACAGTTCCCAGTGTTTAGTTTGGGGGGAAAAATCCAGTGAGCATCAGTTCTGTGGGAAAAACATACTTCTCAATGCCAAATATTAGAAACTGGGAGTGGAAGGTAGCCAAGATAACTGCTTCTTATACCAAGGTTTGGAGAACTCACAGTAACTTGTGTATACCATAATTTAGCCAAATAACACAATATTGTATGTCACCGGTCAGATTTCGCTAGCTATCACAAAAATCCAGTGTGAATTTTAAAAAGACGACCTGCCCTCCCAACATCTGATATATTACCCCTCTTATGCCGGAAATTACTGCTTGCTAAAGCATTAAGTGCAAAGTCAGGTGAAATGGAATTGGCTTACAGCTCAAACCATAGAGCAAAGCTGTAATAAGAGAGCTTTGGGTAGGTCAGTACAGTGTCTTCTATCAAACTCCTTTATCAGGATGCTCCACCACCAAACTTCATGACATTTTTCATGTACAAAAGAAACAATAATGTTAAAATGCATTAGATTTATATTGTGGTTTCTACTTAGCTAACAGCACAGCACAAAAACAACCCTAGAAAAAAATTAGGAGATTTTGACACTTGTACCTATGCAACATAAAACTTGCATAAATGATTTTCCACATTACCTTATGTTGACAATATGTTTCTGGAAAAGGGATTAAACCTTGGTGAAAACGCATGCACATCTTCTATTTGGTTGATTATAAAACGCATTAATATGATTGATTTGAGAATTAAAAGCAAATATGCCACATTATAGACCTACATACTGTGAGCACGATTTACAGGCTGCAGCAGGTAGCATATTTAGTATCGGAGCAAAAGGTGGCTATACAGAGAAACAACATTTTGCCTAAGTAATTTCCCACAGGATTCTAATGCCACGTTTTCATGCATGTGTAGCGTGTAAATGGGTTAGCCTATCCTGACTGTAATTGCCATCAAATTGGAGACACAGATTTTGCTCTAAATTACAAATAGGCCCCGATGGTAGATACAAGTACTGTACATGCATATCTGCCCTAAAATGCACAGACACACACGGTTACATAGGAACTAATGGAAGTCCCCTAACTCCACAGGTCTCAGCACTGGGAGACTTAAAGATAGAGATTGCAAAGTGATAGGTACAAATTTAAAATACTTATGGCAGCTCAGCAAAGTGGCAATACTTTTGACTGTTATGACTTGTGATCGCAACCCGACACTCTCATGTACTTAACCACCAGCGAGAGGAATACTTAAACCAGCTCAAACTGCTGTTAGTACATCACAAGTGCTGTCTGAGAGCATCCCAATCATTGCTTTCTGCAGAGCTGGGAATTTTTTTATATTCACTAAAGCAGAGGCAGCAGATGGGGAAATTAGAGCCATGCAATGTAGTGGCACTTTACACAAGGGATGTTTTACACACTGCGCATTTCCAGATTACTGTGGTGGAGCCAGACTTGGTTGATTAAGTTAAAGGGGCCTTATGATGCATTTTTTTTCTGATCCATGTTATGATGTTCTGTACTAAACAAGTGTTGTATTTAGTTTCACCTTTCTATATGAGAAATTTAATTGTTTGCATTGTGTGGCCAGGGAGTAGGCCTTAAAGGGACATGCCCCTAATTTGTAGAGAGAAACCACTCTCCTCCAGGACGTGTTCAACAAATATGCATGTTTTAAATTAGAAATTGTTCAAGCTAATCTAGACGTAAACAAAGTGAATTCCACAAGATTGAAAAAGGCACAACATCCCCTTTAAGTTAAGTCTAGCTGAAAGCAAAAGACGTTTTCAGAAGCTGGCTTTGTTTAGTGGACATTTTTACTTGTTTATGGTGGTCAGCAGAATGCACTGGGCACACACACTTGTAAACCAATAGGAGATGACACACACTGGTCATATACTGTGTGCTGCTATGAGAGGCTTATCCCACGAGACAAGCTGACTGTGGTCATCATACTTACAGGAGGTGAAGAAGACACAACCCACAAAACACAGAAATACTCTATTATACTGGAAGCCGCATAAACTTCAATTTAAAACATAAAAATAAACAAAAAATGTACAGTACATTAATAATTGAAATGCAAACCGCAGGCATATCGACTGATTTATTTATTCATTGTACCAACATTCTAGTGTGTGTTAGCTTGGAAATAACAGATTAAACCAACTTATATTTTTAATTTCGGCCAATGGGAGATATTTGTTGTGAATATTTAATGTACACTTGATGTAAGTTTTTGTACTGCAGCACTGATGTAATTTTGTCTTGGATGCTTTCCACTGAACTAGTTTCCTGTGGTCAGAAGAATATATGTGTTGCATTTACAGTAAATTACAGCAGCAGTCGAGCAGCATTGTTCTTTGCTAAGACATAAAAAACACACACACACTCTGTTAATATGGTACTTGGCCTCAGAAAATAATGAATTATATCAATACATTTTTTGTCAGAACAGATGCCTTGTTTATTGTATCTCCTTTTTTGTGTTTAAGTTGTTTCCATAATTGAGATCCCACAGATGTAATGTCAAAAGGTAATTTCAGTGACCCAAGAATTTATTTGTGTTTCAATTAGTTTTATTCATAAATTATGTAACCGCTTCTCCAAACTTTGAATAAGGATTCCATGTTTTTGCTGCATATTTTGTCCTCATGCAGTGAAATGGTACTGCATTTTACAAACACCTTTGTCTTCCTTTATGAGAAGATGAATTACATTGGAAGCAAACAATTAACACATAGACATCTCATTAACAAAGGAGAACATCAATCCTCAAGTACACTGTATAATAAGGTCTGCCTAGAGGGTACTGTAAAGCCATAATCTGTATTGTCCATTTAGCAATAAATAAAGATGTCACATTGTTTGTGGTTCGTTCACAGATTTTTGGCTTGCTGCATCCTTTCAATGTAGAGACTCACTCAAAAATATAAAACTAGTCAGATGAAAACCTGCCTTGGGATCACAGGCTGTGCATTGGTCCATAAGGGACAGTAGTTCTGATGTGACCAAGGGACGCACCAAGAAGAGATTAAGATTTGAGCATGAGCTGGCTGAAGATTTGATCTGGGTCACTGGAGTTATATAATTACTTCAAGAAGCAACATAAGTAGGCATTGTTTAATTGAATAGACAACTTGTAAACTGAACAGGTTATGATATATACCGTCTTTCACTTTTTGTAAATGGTCTTGAGTGCTGAAGCTTGTCAAAGCAACTACGGGACGTGGGGTACACGCCTTTACCAATTCTTCTAACAAATGTGTGTCTTCAGGTAAAAGACTGGAAAGTGTGAAGAAGAACTCAAAGTAACACAAGGAGGACACACAAACCCCAGAGATTTTACAGTCAGCTAGCCAAAGTATAACCTGCTCAAAGACAGACAAGACTCTGCCGTTGTAAACAACTACATTTTATCAAATCCTAAAAGGTAAATAAAAATTGATTGGGGTTTTTTGAAGTTTTATTTTTTCAACCGTGAGTAAACCTTTTCTGATCTAAAGTCTATCTTTTGGCCTTGGTTTTCTTTAACTGCATGTCGAAAATCTAGTCATACTTGGTTTCTTCATTGTCTTCTAGTTCACTTCGATTTGGGTACAATTCAGCTTATTAAAACTAGAGCTACATACTGGACCATGGCCATTGACTAAACCTGTCTTAGTTTAATCATTGGCAATATGCTGCATATTCAAACTCAAAGTAGTATTCTAAGAGAACTAAAAAGAATCACCTTACTGACTAGTTTCTCATCTTCTATAAAGTTCCTTTAGCTGTGATTATAAATGCCTTCGCTTATAGGAGTTTTGGTACAATATTGTTTGAGGTCTAAATGATCAATTTTATCATAAAATATTTGGAAATGTCTTTGCAATGTTTTTAATAAATTATACTTAATGAAACACTGAAAGCACTTATTTGTATTTTGTGACTTTGTTTGAGCATAAAACATCATTGTCATGAAGATGAAGTCACACTGACATATTCAGGGCTGCTACACTATCTGGCACACAGCCTGTCCTCGTATGTTGTAAGCTATTTGGTCATGCAGCGTGAAAAGAGACAGATAATTGGGTTTATCACCAGCATATTTTTAGTAATTCTTCACACACAATTTACAGAAGACTTTATAAGAAGTGGAGAAACAGATGAGTACATGCAGTTGGGAAAAATAGATGAAGATGGTGTGGGAAAAGAAATCAAGTGTGTGACACATTCAGACGGAGCAGAAAGAAACCCCAGAATGACCCAAAACTTTTAAAAATTCAAAGACTTTGTGGTGGGTTTCTAATAGTAATCACAGACAAAAACACACAGCATATGAATGCTAAATGAGTGTTATGTGAAGGTTCCTATGAAGTGGTGTTAATGCTTTAATGCATCATCCACTTGGCAGAAATACATAGGAGAAAATGGGAGGACACACCAGGTAGATGTGAGGTGTATTTTGTGGGGTGTCAAATGTGAGGCTTATGAAGGCTTCTAAATAGGTTATGAACCATCCACACCTGGGGCTAGAGCAGGCAATCAGTTGCCATGGTTACAGGCTAGCATCAGACACTACATCCGCGCTATGACCAGTCCTTTTTGAGTTATGTTGCTGATATACAAGCAGCAACCTTGGTGGTGATAATAGGACTTTGTAAGTGAAATATATTTTTTAGTTAGAAAGATTAGATTTAAACTCAAATGAAATAAAGAAAATATTTGTCATGAACACAACTAAAGAGACAGTCCACCCTCATTCACACTTATGGGCCTGGGGCTAAGTTTAAGCCTTGTTGCAGAAGAAAGGATGCTATGCTAAAGTTGCTGTGCTAAAGTTTTTAAATGGACATTAAACTAAACTGTATTTTTGATGAGACAAGTGACTCTTGATGCTTCTGGCTGAGTGAACGCAATTTTATTTTTGTATCGAACCAATGTGTAATATTTCAAAAGAAGTGTTTCGGTTTTGCCTTTTGAAGTTAATTAAATCCTTGGAGCCAAAAAAGTGCATAGTGCATGACTTCCTCCAGTAACGTTGCATTAAGTCAGTTCATAATGTTTATGTCAATACAATTTGCACTTTACCTTTGGATTTACCCCCATTAGCACATTCAGTTGAATATAATGACTTTGTCGCTCATAAAATTACTAGCGACACCTCAGGTCCGGTTACAAATAAATGGGCAAATGGCTGTATGTGTGTGTAAAAAGTGCTGATGTGAAAAGCTGGATTCATTTAAATGAAGGCTCCATTGGGTCAGCTGAGGTTGGGCTGGCCACAGAGAGATGCCAGTGGCACGAACCGAGACAGAAATCAGTCTAAGGGCAGTGAGCAGGAAAAGTGCTGCCCTGTTAAAATCTGAGAAACCATTGAGAAAAGTCCAACATCAAACTAGACCTGGACTTCTGCAGCTCTATCACACACACACAGCACCTGGAGTCACAGCAAACTACAGCTGGCAGTAAAGAGTGTATACAGTGATTCTCAAAAGTTGAAGGTTATTTCAATTTCAGCTTGAATCAATGTCTTGATTACATTAAATACCTTTAAAATGTATGACATGCCACGAAGATTGCAGTGGGTTCTCAGTGATCTGGTCATGTTATGTGTGAGAGTAAATGGTTGTCATTTGTTATTTATAGAACTTTTAACTTACTGGCCATGATCCACAATGTCTGCCTAAATTAGCTGAGATAAGGTCCAGTTACTAGCAACTAAAAGGAATTATCATTCTGCAAAAAAAAAAAAAGTATGTCAGAACACTAGGACCTTCAGTGGAAATTAAGAGATACTCATTTATTGTGTTGTTGATATACAGAAAGACTTATATTGAATAAACTAAAAAGATACAATAATATGTACAAAGAGAACATGCTGTTTTTTGTTGCCTGTATAAATTGTAAAAGACGTGGTGGTCTTATACTCTCCATTATTCATGATCAAACTGACTAACATCCCCGGAGCTGAGGGTCTTTGCACTTTGGCACTCTCGTGTTAGTAAGTCTATACAATACATTACACATTATACATTACACAATCTAATGAGATCACTATGACAGCTGGCAACCTCTGTCCTCTTCTGTCTTTTGCCCAGACACACCACCACCACATCTGTCATCTTTATGCCTCACTATACCTTATATTGATAGGGCTGCAAGTGTAGTATCACACACACACACTGACAAACAAGAGTACGACAGTAAATATGCCTTTTGTCAATACCTGTCCAACAGTCTAACACACCGGCCTCTACCCATTTTTGCTGACACACTGACTTCAAGAATCACTGGCTCACTTTTGCTGAGATAAAGGATTTGGGGCCAGTTAAATCTTATCATCGTCTATTACTCGTATACGCCGCCATTTACGCCATAGTGCTTCAAAAGTAATGGTGAAAAGAAGGCAGCTCTTGTCTCTTGGAGCTTGAGACAGAAGGTGATGTTATTTTCACCCAGTGTTACCTCTATAGTTGTGGGCAGATGGACCTCACAGACTCTGAGTGCACTTGAGAGAAACACAGGAGAAACTGGGTCATTTTGCTAAGAAGACACAAACAGGACACAATACTAAAAGAATTTGAACTTTTGCATATAGACCTTTTGTGGATTTATATTACGCTTAAAAAGTTTGTATGTTTTTGTGTTTTTTATATCATGCTCATTTTATTTAAACAATAAATGTATATAAAGATAGTAATAGCTATTTGTAATATAATATAATCGGTTCAGCAACCATTTATTACATATTTTAAGTACCGTATACAAAATAGTAAAGTAGGTCAGATTTAATGACTGGTAATATTCAATAAGAAAACAACATTTCTATGTATAAATCTGTTAAACTATAAAACTGTGTAAAAAAGTTTGTATCAAAGCATGTATCAAAGAAGTAAATGTGATTTGTATATTAACTTTTCAACACTTTTTTTT
>JAVQKG010281597.1:0-28092 GCA_036025885.1 Hypseleotris bucephala
TGCTAATAAAATCGTGTTATTATATTTTTACCATATTGCCTACCCCTACATCTGTCAGAGTTCAATCAATGCCTATAGGCTGCTGCAGAATTACCACTCTTGGCAATTCACATACAAAACACACAAAATATTATCTATCAAACAATATACTTATTTTTGATGATGCATACACTTATATAAGCATTTTCTTGATACCTAAAGATGCTTTACAATTGCATTATTCATTCACTCCACAGTCACACTGGTGGTGGTAAGCTACTTGTGTTGCCACAGCTGCCGTGGGGCACATTGACAGTGGCGTGGCTGCCAGTCTGCGCCTAAAGCCCCTCCTACCACCACCAAACACACAACCACATTCATGCATAGGCAATGTGGGTTAAGTGTCTTGCTCAGGAACACAACAACAATATGCGGTTGGGTGGGGATTCGAACCAGCTGCCTTCTGTGCTTTTGTCGACCAATCTATTTAAGCATTCCAAAAAGCTTCAATTCCATCTTTTAGTAAGAAACACAAGACTTACTGCATTGATGCCCGAGAGCTGTTGTGAGAGCTGCAGAATGATGGCGATAACGATGGGCTGGCGATACGTCGGCGAGCGGAAGAGTTCTGGAATGGTGACTTTCTTTTCCATCGACATCTTCATCCCTTCTTCTTTCATTTCCTGAATATCATCCTTCACGTCCTCATGTCCACGCAGACGCTCCAGAGCTAAACAAGAGGGATATGTTTAAAGATTACGATATAACAATAAAATCACATGGCCATCAGGATATGCTCTCTCTGGTCAATTTAACATTACATAATCATAAAATGTATGTCTCTAATTATTATGGAATCATGTTCATCTGCGTCCGCAGATTGGCCGTAGGAAGGCGATAACTCAAAAACAAATTGCCGGATCACTTTCAAACTTTGCAGATACTTAGATACAGTAAAGACGCCGAACTGGATTGATTTGGGGATTTCTGCATTGAATATTAATTGAGTAATTAATTAATTAAGGATTAAATTTGAAAATACAATAACTCAGAGAGTTTTTGCCCCATTTTCTTCTAACTTTGTGGACAGTTACATATGATGAAGACGCTGAACTAGACTGACTTTGGTACTTCTGTGATCAACTATAATTGATTAATTAACAAATTAATGATTTTGAGCATTTTATTGGAGCCATTTCTCCTAGTGAACGTTAACCAAATCTCTCCAAATTTAGCACAGTGATGCGGGCTAGGGTCTATTTAATGGACATGTGCAAATTATCACAATCGAATATAAAATGTCTCTATAGCGCCACCATGTTGTTGATCCCTATGGGACTGTGGATACACTTACTTTGTCGGAGAGCAATGAAACTTGGTACAGTGATTCTCCACTCATATATAAATGTGGTTGATTTTTGAATGGGATTGGTGTTCGGAGGGGCGTAGACGCATGGGGCGTTTCGCCGATATACATTTGCTGTCTTGTACGACAGCTTGGGTCTAGTTATGAATGTGTTCAATATGGGGCACCTTGCTAAAGATAACCATACAATAAACTAGAAAAATGTGCGTTGATATAATTTAAGACATTTCAAATACAATAGAATGTGTGCATAAAGTATTTTTTTGCAATAAGCTAATGGAAAAAATACAGCATCTAGAAATATCAAATAGTTTGCATGAGTTGAGTCCACATTTCTAGTTGGACTGATCTACTAAAAGTTTTTTTTGTGTGAATGATTACTGCACAATTTGTATTTAAAGCAACATTTTACTTAATTTTTTTTGTATGTTATTTTGTATAAACTGACCTTTCCTGGCCTCCTCCTCCTTGTTGAGGACTATGAGGAGATAGCGGGGGCTCTCTGGAACGAAGGGCAGTAGGATGCTCTGTATGACAGCAGGCAGGATGGTCAGGGCCAGCAGCAGCGGCCACAGGGAATCTGACCCGAGTAAAGACTCCAGGCCAAAGATCTGAACAGAACAAGAACAGAAAGGTTTTTAAGATTATTACGGAATAGTAATAATATGGTAATAACCTGGTAACAGTGTGTAATTAATAGTGTAAATAGTGTGTAACAAATAGTTATTAACCTGGTAATTGTGTGTAATTGTGTTTTTTTTTAAATGAACCTTGTATTTCTTTGATAATCATTTTGTGGAAACATGACCCTTCCCATGTTTGATATCTTTTTTTTAAATGCCCTGTAACCATAGGGTCCTTGGTTCGAATCCCAGCAATAGTGCTTGTTGTTGTTGCTTTGAATGTGTTACCACACTATTGCCATATTATTACTGTGCCGTGATGTGAAGCTTTGACGATTTTTATATAACATAAGTTCTGATCTGTAATTGTAATTGAAACATAGCAAATACCTGTGCTATAAGGATGCCTATAACCACACCAAGCTGATGCAGTGTGCCAAAAGCTCCTCTGAGGGCCGTGGGGGCGATCTCACCAACATACATAGGAGTGAGCCCAGTGCATAGACCACAAAACACACCAATAATCAACCGACCAATGATAACCATCTCAAAGGATCTGCTCAGGCTGGACAGTCCCATCAAACCTCCCCCCACAACAGCCAGGATGTTGGCCAGCAGCATGGACTTCCGTCTAGCATGGACAAATTAAAAATGTGTCAAGTCGAAGTTGATAAATTGATAACACTTTTGAATAGCTCACGCCAGTAGTAAAGCATTAATAAATATGTAATTAGAATTAAAGAAGTAAAGAATTTAATGAATAAGCAGTTTATAGATTCTTAATTAACACGTTTACAAATTTGCGCTGATTTACACATGGTAGAAATTTAGGAATTAAACAATAATAACAGCATGTATAACTGTGTTTATTAACATTAAATGTTTTGAAATTAACCAACTAACTGTTTATTAATGCTTAACTAATACTAAATTAATGCTTACAAGTGTGAGTTATTCTAAAGTGTTGCCAATAAATCTTTTACCTGCCAAATTTATCGACTATAGCACCCACTGAAAAAGACCCTATCATTCCTCCCACACTAAAGATGGCTACTGCGAAACTCCAGACCATAGTGTTTGTTTCTGGACTGAAAGGCTCCCCGGATCTCTCCATAGACACATTTAGGAAGAATGTACGTAGTTTCTGGAATAAAAGCAACACAAGTAAATCAACAGTACAGATGGGGCAATATACAATAATATCGTTTGGCGCAATAAAAACATTGACAATTATTTTTAACATTGTGATAATCGTTCATCACAATAATCGTCATTTATTTGCAACTCATTGCCCTTTAGACCTTACTGTGAACTGTGAACTTACAGAAGTAAGTAGCCTATAAACTTATTAAGAAATGTAGTGTCAACCTAAAATAAAATGTACTGTTGAGATTCTAAACTTTTTTGTACACATTGTTTTTTAATCATTGTGATATTATTGTTATTAGCAATTATTATTGCCACAATAATCATAAGACAAAATTTGAATATCAATCCGTGACTAATCAATATGCATATTTATTTAATCTATTTTATAGAAGATCCACAAGAGGGCAGTATTAACTGAGCAGAATTGTAATTTATCAGAAACTGAAAAATGTCATTATTTCTCAATTTTGTAATTTATCAGAAACTGAAAAATGTCATTATTTCTCAATTTTGTATTTTTTTTAGGTGATGTGCAGTGAGACCCAGCCCACCTGTTCGGGTGCATTGATGACTCCTGTGTTGTAGCCAAACTGTAGTGAGCCAATGACAGCAGTGGACACACAGAACAGGAGGTAAGGAGTAACCTTCTTTGGCTGCAGAAATTAAAAAAGGGGAAATTAGATACAAAAACATTACAACAGTGAATGTGTCTATGCCCAATCACTCTCTCAGAATGGCCTGTTCCTGCTTCACAAAGCTTCTGTTGTTTATATTCAAGCTGGTAATTAGGCACAATGAGCCTTTCTCCGAGCGCTGTCCCTTGATTTCAGCTTTGTGCATTAGCAGCTGCAGCCTCCTAGCCCTGTTACAACATTACAGTCCTCTGGGATTTACAGCTCTCTGGATAAGGAGCTAAAGGCCGGTCCAAGTTAATACTACTGAATCCTATTGTGAATATTTTTCCTGCTGGTTTCAGAATTAAAGCAAGCTTAACTCCTAATAACTGGCTAATACACCTGACATTCATCCTTACTCTGTGCAGGTAGAAAAAAGCTTGAATTGTTTGTGACCGGAAGCACTGTGTTGACTTCAGTATTTTAGAAGAACAAGATATGGATAGTTGTTATCAAGATTAAATTTGTTACTTTATGAACATTTTGTCTATGGAATGCTTTAGACAGACTGTGCGTACTGTAGTTTGAGACAACAACATGACTTGTAAATATGTTCAGATTCAGATTGGTTTGTTTGTCATAATAAAGTTAGTACAAAGACAGCAATATAATGAAATGCTTAGAAGAACCGTTCGAAAATAAAATAGTATTGCAATATAATGATTATGTAATTTGGTTATTTTAGGTTATAATTTGTCACTAATATTGTGACAGATATTTTATCATGCTGTGTCAAATGATAAAATATATTTGCGTAAGCTGAGACATAGTGAGTAATTACAGTATTAAACTGAACAAAGGTGTGGCCCATAAAGCATCGAGCTGTGCATGTGTTAAAACTATGTAAAGTTGCACAGACATGTCTTGAGACATATGTTTGCACCAATCATGTGTTAAGGTGAATAGTTTAGTTATTTTAGTGAATTAAACAAACTTTATATGTAAAAAGATTCAGAAGTTTTTGTGTTATGTAGTTTTTAAACAACAGTAGGGTTTTAGAAAAATCATCACACTTTAGTTTTGAATTTTTGTTTGTAAACAACAGTAATGCTGAAAACATGCAGGTTAAAAAACTGTGCATAAAGCCTTTGTACAAATTGTTGCAGTTTATTCCTATAGTCAGTTAGAAGGTAAAAAGCAGCTATGGTTTGGCTGTAAATAGGTAATCAAACTAATGTAAAAGTCTAACTTTCTTGCGCAGTTGACTGCATCACCACAGGCAATATGTTTCAAAACCAAAACCACAGGATTTGCTTCATCCTCTGCAACGCACATAGATGCAGGACGTGTATTTAAATAGTCTTAAGTTTTATCCATACTTTATGTAGTGTGAACACTAAGAGCTCATTTTATCTGTGATAGTGCTCTTGCTTCTGGTTTCCTGTGTGTCGAAAACATACTTCTTATTCGTAAGCGTGATCTTAAAACACAAGTCTCTGCAGGTCTGCAGCCCACTGTCATTGTCTTGACCTGAGTAATGTTATCGTTGCCAAACAGGAAAAGTACTGCCTGCATCTAACATGTGAATACCTGACTCTCATTCAACTCTACTACAAACTCCTAACCCTGTGTACTGTAAATGTAAAATAGCCACACTAAAACTTCAATGAAATAATTACAAAATAATGTCACATGCTAACAGATCATCACAATGCCACATGTTGCCAATGGTCACTGTACACAACTGTACATAAAAATAACATAACTAACATAAATAACATATAACAATAAGAATATATATTAATGATGATGTGTAGGAGTTGTACCTTTTCATCCTCCATTCGCTGCATCTTGGCTTCTTTTACCAATGCTGTAAATGTTCAATACGACTTCTGACAATGAGCTTCCTATGAACACAGTAAACACACTACCCGGCAGCAGCAGAAAAACCTGAACAAAACAAACAATGATTAGTATGTAACAGCTCAGCCTATTTTAGAGTTAGAGTCAGAGTTAGGATCCCTTTAGGTAAAATCTACAAACCTGAAGAATAGATGGACACTTATGAAACGCTAGTATGAACTCACCTCAGTCATCTCTGTAGACTCCTCCCACTGCATCCTCCTCTCATAAAATCAGTCAAATCTGAAGTAATCGAAGGTCAACATGATTATTGCCTTGTTTTAGCACTGTGCTGATGGTGTATAGATGATAAACCTAGCTTAACAGTGAATATTTTAACTATTTTAACTATAACACTTTACTACCAAAACCTATCCAAATATTTGATGAGTAAAGTACTAAGTCAAGTCACCTTTAGGCTGTGTGTATAGGTGAGTGCCAGATTAAAAGTAGTAGTATTTTGAGACAAGTTCCCCAGCTCACCTCTGACAATATCCCTAAATTTAAAAGGATGCTGACATACTCCTACGCGGTGTAAGGGAGCGGGTGGGACAAAGGGTTGGTGTGCGTGCGGTACAGGACAGGGCCAGAGCAGGACAAGGGCCACCAAACACTCAAAGGGGGCTCTGTGCCTCATGTCCAGGCTGCAGTCGGACGGACGAATGGGGGCGCGAACACAAAGCTCGGTCATGCAGAAATCATAAGACCGGCTCAGTGGGTGGCGAACAAATAGGGAGCTTTCCTAATTCTTCATCAACTCTGTCTAATCTTCACTTCCCACTTTAAACCCACTGGAATTTAGCATTTTTCCAGAAAAATACTGTAAGTTGTGGCCATTTTTAAAAGGATCAGAGAATGGCTTACTGTAAATACCCTGTTTTCGGATAGGGTCAGCATGTTTACTGTACTGTACGTGTATAACTTCTTGAACAAAATAACTCCTGTGCTAGGGCTGGTTTCATTGACTTTATTAAGGACTGGTTATTTGAAATTAACAATATATCATCTGTCCAAAGCTCTATAAAAGTGGCATTACACATTATCAGAATTATGACGTACATTAATGTGACAGGAAGGGAGTCACTCTGTTGTCAACAGGAAAGATAGAATGTTTGAGATATGGATGAACAAACCACAGAGCTGTCAGTCACAGAACACTGACGTGACATTCTGCACCTACCCAGAAAATAATGTGATAATCATGAAATTCTGAGGTGTTACATAGAATAAATAAATTTCATTTTCATTCTTTTTCCTCACATCCTTCGAGTGTACATCTATCTTAATTACTGAAATAATCAGCTAGACCCATATAATCAGGATGCTACAAAAACACAGTTTGCAGGAGAAATGCACTTACTCTGTTGCACTTTATAATAGGATATATCAATAAAGCACACACTGAGCAATAGTGAAGTAATTATCAACAAATTATTAAGAAATGGTATTTTCAGTTACATATACATTTTCAAATGTTACATTTATTCAGCATTACTTACTGTATCTTTAGACAAACTTATATAATGGTAATAGTATAATGTAATAAAAGTTTTACTGTTCTTGAGTTGACAAGCAACTCAATGAACCCGAGACTCAGCATAAAAAGAGCAGGAGTAATGAACACCGCCACCTTGTGGGCATTTCCTGGAATGAGCTACTAAGCTACTACTACTACTGTTTTCGTTGCTGCCTCCTGTGTGCTCTGGAATGAAACAATTCAGTCATCAGTCAGATTCACACATTACTTTTAATTGTGTGACATAAAATAATGTTTTAAAGTCAAATTTACTAACTTGCAACATCATTATTTAGTTTAGTTTATTACTTTCTGAGATCACAATTTAAGGAAATGTTTGAAACAGGGTGAATCGGGGCTGCAGCAATACATTAAATTGTTAAAATAACAAGATACAGGAAATGTATAATTTTTGGGCTGATTAAACCTCTGCATGCAACAAAAAAAATCTAATTTTCTGAAACCTTTTACATCGTCAATATAAACTTGGCATATTTTAGGCTCCAGCTATGCAGTATAACTTTACTATACATGCATTATGAAGATGCAGTCTTGGAGCCTGCCATGCACTGTTTTTTTTTTTTTGGCAACAGCGCCATCTGCAGTTCATGTCCTTAAACACTCCCACCCAATTGTCCATAAAATATGAATGAAATGAATGAAACTGAATATCATATCTATTTTAAGTTATTAGATAATGCATGTGGAAAAGACTGTTACCAATATTCACTGTTTTTTTTCAAGTTTTTGTTCAGAAATAATGATGAATAAACATTTTAATAACCCATTTGACATTGTGAAATGAAATGGTCGAGTGAGATTGCTGTGGATGCATAGTTGATATTTGCAAAGGAGTTGTACTTTTAAAACTAAATACAGTCCAAACTGAGCATCATGTGGATATTAATAACATCTTTATTAACATTTGTAATTAGGGGCATACTTTAGATTTGAGATAGTTTCACAACAACATGGCATCTCCTTTTACTGAAAGTTGAGTATTGTAGAAAAAATAAACACCTTAGATCAAAATCAAAGTGTGAAATAATCTGCATTGCGCTCAAAAAAATAAAATTTTCATTAATATGGATTTATTTCATTAACAGAATATTAACAACATGTGTACAAAAGTACTGTGAGACTGTAATAAGTTGTGCGTGTTTTAGTTGAATTCAATGGTAACAATTGAAATTAGGGTGTTTGAATAAGTCCTAGGCACAATACAGAGGAAGGGTCACAATGTCTCGCTTAAGATGGAATTTGAGTTCAGACTTTTCCTGGGAAACTACCATCCTCCATTTGTTCATCCCACTTTGCAACCTGGGAAGACAAGAAACAAAATATTAATTTAATTTCTTGGGGACATTTTTCAGCTATGCTACCAAGACAGTGAAAAAGCAGGAAATGGGGGAGAAGAGTGGGGAAGTAACATTTGGTAAAATCAATATGCTTTGGGTCTAAAGTAGATATCGTTTTAAATTAAAAAACGTACCCAGCTCATTGGGCAGAGACTTTTGTACACCCTCTGATACCAGTCACATGGAGCAACATCCTGGTCTTTCGCTGACAGGGCCTTGTTGCACCTGTGAAAGTCTGGTATAAAAGACAACAAGGATTTTAGAATTTTATTAATAAAATGTTTCAATAATGCAAACATCAACAGAGCTTGACATTAACTTTTTTGTTCTTTGGCCACTGTGGCTTGTCCTTTTTACTCGCCAATTTGTGTTTTTACTAGTCCAAAAATAATTCATTTTTTGCATATAGATATATTTTATTTATTTACTTACTTACATTAGCTTGGAAGGAGCACCTTACAAGTTAAAATGCAGTATGCCTACATAAAATCCAACAGGCCAAATTCGCTAATGACAATAAAAGTGTCACAGGCTAAAGTTGAAATGTTTAGCTAGTTGGCTAGTGCTAATGTCAAGCCCTGGTCATCAGACAGGACCTTCCCAACAATGCTAAATTCTTCTTACCAAGATAGTTTTGGAAACAGTTGCGGGTCTGGTTAGTGTTGGGGAACCTAGAGTCAAAAGGAGCGGTCCTGTAGTTTTTGATCTTGTCTCCAATAGCCTCAGACATTTTAGCGCTTTATCTTTATAAGCCAAAGATCTGGGGGAAAAAGCAAAGGGTAACATTAGCCACAGTACCTATTAAAATTATAAAGACTCACAATACAGAACAACTTTACTATAAAACGCATATAGCCTCAAAATACAGAATGTGTCTTGTTAGATTTGTCTTATTTTAGCTTTACTGACACCAACTTTTAGAATATAAACACAAGCTTGTCCCCGTTTGAGCTATCGCGATTAAGCTAGCTGTTAGCATTACTCGGTGGTAAAATGTTAGATACACGGAATTTAGACGGTCATTTATGAGGTATTTGGTAACCTTAGCGTAAACAATAAAATACATTACTTAAAAACATAATAATATGGGTAATAATACGGATTAAAAGGGAAATGTAATAGGGACACTTACATTTGGTGAGCGTTTGTTCGTCCTCTGATGTCCTTTCAGGCAGTCGCAAGGGATTGTGGGAGATCTTGTCACAGTGCACATGCGCAACTTTTATGCTAGTGTACAATCCATGGTGCAATCATATCTATTAATATATCAATGGGTGCTATCAGGTCATTGATAAAATAGTTCCATAAAAAAGGTTATAACTTTATGGATAATGTTAACTTTGAGCCAAATAGTTGTAATGTGTTCTTTCAATAGCTTACCATACATCTGTTAGGCCTATATGACTTTTTATTTATTAATTTCGTTTTTTATTTCACCTTTAGGCTATTTCACCAGGCAAAACATTAAGAAAAATTTCTTATTTACAATGTTGGCCTGAAAGTGCTAGAAACCGGCTAGAAACACTTAAAAGAAAGAGAAGAGGACAACAAAACAAGTGGGGCAAAACAAAAAAAAGGCTATTTATTCCCTACTTTGCATATAGTTTGATTTTGTACCTAATCTTCCCTGGTAGATTTTGTAATAAAAAAAGTAAAGCCACTTTCATTTCAGTCACAAGTAAATAGTCTGAAATGTCTATAAAAGGTAGTATGTTTTTCCTCTCTTGGACCCCATTGGCCTGTGACGCACGACTTTAGAGTTTAGAAATGTGGCCTGCCGTGGGTCTGTTCCCCAATCTGGGACACAGGAGGTCTTTTCTCTTTGCATCTTCCTGTTGAGGACAATGTCAAAAATCACAGGTGTCCGTGTCGCTCTCTGGAGTTTCCTGTTTCACTGTTTACTTCCTTCATCCCAGTCTTTCCAGAAAAATCCCAAACTGGCCACTGCTGAGTTCAAAACATTATTATTAACACACTATTGATTAAAAGCCAGAGAAATAGACTTAAAAACAGCTTTTATCACTGGGCTATTAGCACTATTAGTACGCACTGACGTATTAACTAAGGACATGACACATTTTTGAGATATTTGAGAAATTTTGTTGCACGCTTAGTAGCACTTTCAATGATTCGGGATCTGCTGATTTTGATTGATGTAATTAACCAGCTAATTAACAATCAACTGATACTGTGACTATTATGTTTAGGTTTACATCCATTGGTCCTGGACACATCTATAGCCTGAATGTCCTGGGAGTGGATCAAATCAATTTTATTTATATAGCCCTATATCACAACAATGTTACCTCAGAGGGTTTTCCAGAAATAGGTGTATATAAACAATAAACAAAATCATTGCAAATAATAAACAAAGTCATCGCACGCAATAAGCGGATCCTTCTATCATGTGTTTCTCTTTTTCCAATAGAGAGGGGTGTTTGTGTGACTATTATTTTTATTATTGCTTGCTAATATTGTTTTTTCTGTACAGCCCTCTTAGGCAATTTTTCTTGTGATATAGGGCTATACAAATAAAATTGAATTTATCAGAATACCAAAAATATAGTGATTTTAGTTTAATCACAATGACTCAATCCCAAGAATATGCATACTGTTAAATCTCCATTTAGCTTGCAATGTGCCCTTGCCTAGAAACTCCATTTTACTTTAGCATTCAACTAATATGTCCCTCTCTCCTTTACCCAGTCAGGCTCAGGATATAGGTGTTGTCCACTACAAAGGAAGGAAATTCTGTCACTAAGAACAATGGGCCCGTTTCTCTATCTATAGACCCAGAGTGGAGAGCCACGGAAAACGACAGGGAGCAAATCTTACTGAGTTTGAAAGATCATTCGTAGTTTTAGAAAAGTTCAAGATAAAGCATAAAATGGAATATAACTATGTGGAAGAGAGGACATACACTATTAAACGGGTATTTATTTAAGTGTATTTTGGATTTTTCTAGCGTGTCTGGATTGTAAACGACTATACAAGGAGCAAGAAGGCCCGTGGGTAAGTGTAAAATTATTTAATCTGTTTCATTGTTCAGGATTAATAATTTAATTGTATTTTTATATTCAGTCGCATAAAATAAATTGTTTAAAATGTTAGAGTGTCACATCTTGCAGAAAATGTAACTTTAGTAGAAGATTGGGGAAGAGCAAGTTAATGCAAGTGATTATTATCAAATTACAAAGTACAGCTGAGTATAAAAGGACCATAGGATTTTTAACATGGACTATTCTTTCATAGAAGAACTTGCCCGAGCAGTGGCAGGGGTATTTCCATTTCAATACAACAGCTGGACCTGATGCTTCCTGTTTAAGAATTTGAAACACGCACACACTATATTTTAGGTTTTACTCAAGAGTTTCCCTGTAAATGTTGTAATGTTGACAACCTGCTTCCTGTTGATTTTCTGACATCATTCTATTGTTAAATTGTTTTTGCATTTATGACACAGCATCCTCTCTGCATAATAAGAGTAACTAATCTGTAAACATGTCTTTTGCACAAAAACTAAGTAATTAAAATTTTAAAAGTGCAATAATCTCAATTTATTTTCTGTCTTGGTCAGATGGAGGGTTCAGGTAGTCCTCGTGCCAGAAAGATCCATTTCCCAGTGGGTTTATGGATTAATTCTCCCAGAAAACACTTTGCGAAGCTGGGTCGTCGCTGGCCAAGTGCTGTTTCTGTCAAGTGAGTTTGAACATTAAAAAAACTATGGCTTTGAGTCTCTTAATCAACTAATCGATCAGTGAGATCTTAGTTGACAAAAATTTCAGCTATCGATCCCGAAATTTGGGATTTGTGGATCAACCGATACCCGATATCCACTGATATTAATGCAAAAACTAAAGGCATGGTATTATTAAAAAATATGAAACCAAAATGTGATAGGGCTAAGACCAGATGATCCTAAAAATGTCAAACTTTTGTCATTTTTGAGTTACAGTGTAATATAACGTCATTTGCCACTTTATTTATCTGCTCAAAATTAGGAAAAAGTATAATAAATGATATTGGTTCCAGCATCAGCCACATTTACCGATCCACCGATCCAGCTGAAAGGCCTGGATCGGCACCGATATCCTTTCCAGTATTGGTATCGGTGCATCACAAGTTGCATTCACTGTGCATCGGTAAATCTGGTTTAATTTGGTACTTAATAAGATTTGTTTTAATTATATTCAAGATATCAGGGTTGGGCTGATTTTTAGGTTAAAATTTAATCTACTGTCAACTTTTCTTAATTGTTCCCCAATCACCTGTTTATTGTTACACTCTGACATGCTCTAGGCAATACTGCTTTAGTCGATTAATCATTCTGTTTCGCATTACTTTAGTCAATACAGCCTTAAAAAACATGTTTTGTATGTGATAAAAATCAGTCACATGACATCACATCCTCTGCTGCTCATTTCCTTCGAACCCCAGTGCCTATCCTGTTTTATTTTAGATCTTTGTTGTTTGTGGGTGTTTGGACAGTCATAATTCACAGCTGACTAGTCCCTTCCTCTCTGTTGTTTCCCAGGTCCACTACCAGTTCGGATGCGGCCTCCCTCCATGAAGCACCCTCTGCGCCTTCCTCTTCCCTCTCAAACTCCACCCCCTCCCTGGCTTCACCCATCCCATCTCCGTCTCCATCTCCGGCCTTCCTTCGCCCACGACCCGCGGCGCCCCAGTCCCGAGCTAAACGCCTGTCCCATCTCTTCCTGCGGGGCCGCTCCAACAGTGACCGGGACAAGGCTGTAGGGGAGAAAGAGAGGGAAGTTTGGGCTCATTCTGCTACCCCTTCATCACACCACTACCTGCCTCCTGGCTCCTCCTCTGCTCCAGGCCTCATTAAGATATATGGAGATGCTCTTTCAAGTGGAGCTAACTACCGCTCTCTGCTGGCCAATGCGCACTCTACAGCCAGGCAGCTCATTTCTCAGGTCATCACTCGCTACACGGAGCGGGAGAGGGAGGACAGTGATGACGCAGGTATGATCAGTATCATCAATTGATTTGTGATTTCAGTATTTCATCAGTTGGGAATTAATCAATATATAATCCAGTACTGTTGTTATGGAAAAACAATCATACTCCCCTTTGTACTCCTTATTACCTTGTAGTTCTTCAGAAATACAGCCCAGAGGACTTCCTGTTGTGTGATGTCATTGGAAAGCCCATCCAGCAGCCAGATGGAGCTATCAAGTGGGAGACAGAGTATCGGAGGAGCGTGGCCCCTTGGGAATGTCCCTTGCTGTTAGTGGACATGTGGCGGCCTAAAGACGGATTTGAACGTCGCTTTGAAATCCACAGAAAGGATGACTACGAGAGAGAAGAGAGGGAGCGAGAAAGAGAGAGGGAGAGAGAAGGAGATAATTTTCAGGGTTCGTTAAAAACAAATTATCTGGTCACACTTTATTTTACAGTACGGTAATATGATATGGTAATGGTGTGGTAATAAACAGATAATAAACTGGTAATACTATAGTAATTGTGGTTAATTTTCCAAGTTGTTTTCAAGCAATTACACTTCTTATTTCATGTAATGGATTTAGAATGGTGACAAAATAGTAGAATGACCTAGTAATTTTGGGTGCCTTGTGGTTAGAATAAGTCGTTTGGGTTGGTAATTACATTACAACAACTACTTGAAACTAACCATAATTACTATAATGTTACCTATTTATTACCTGTATATTACCACACTATTATCATATTATTACCGTGCTGTAAAGTGCTACCAATAATCTTAATATGTTAACATAGATGCAGGGCCACTCCTCAACGACGTCCTTCACCTCACAATAACCAATGCCTTCAGACATCTACATTAGACTAAAGAAGGGGGGTCCCTAGTCGCTGGGCTAACTACCAGAGACAGCACCCCGATACACCAAGTCTCAATCAACCCAGCTATCATTGCCTACACCCTCCATTACCAGCCCAACATACGACAATTCGGTCACACTTTACTTTACAGCACAGTAATTATATGGTAATAGTGTGGTAATAAATAAGTAATAATCAGGTAATGATATAGTAATTATGGTTTATTATCAAGTAGTTTTTATGTAATAAATGCAATTTCATGCAATATATTTGGTATGGTAACAAGATGAAAACCTAATGGAATAACCAAGCAATTTTGGGTAATCTATTATTAGGGTTAGGATATGGGGTTAGTAATTACACAGAAATTACTGGAAAATTTACCATAATTACAACATGTTTATTACTCGTTTATTACCACACTATGACCACATTATTACCAAACTGTAAAGTGCTACCATCCACACATCCACTTAAATAAACTCTCAAACGTTCATGGTCATTGCTATTGAACTGGTATTAATTGGTGTATTTGTAACTTGTTTACTATTGCCTCATTTGTGTGGTTTGTAGGTGTGCGCTGGCGCCGCAACAGAATGGCCTCGGGGAGTGGAGCAGATGAGAGCGAGCGCGGGCATCGGGGACGAAACACCGAACTCAGGAGAAGCATCAGTGACATGAACTTGAGCCTGCGCCGTCGCCAAGGAAACCACGTCGGAAATGACCACCCAACGCCGGCCAGTCGGGCTATCAACAACACAGGGGTGCAAGACCGAAAGAATATAGTCAGCATGATCAACCCACAGATGGCTGAGGTAAAAGGGCAAACAGTGTGAAGAATTAGCAAAAAAGCTGCTAATTAGGGTTCACATTGATATTTTGATATATTAGCAAACTGCTGTATCAATATTTCAGAATTAATCATATTTTGGCTACATTTTTGACCTACATTTTGTTTCTTATTTTGAGAAAGTAGACTTGTTTGTGAGATACAGATGAAGTAATCACTGTTCTAATTATTAAATTAACTGTATTCCATAAAAAAAGAATTATCCATTCATTTGAATACAGTTTAAATACAGCCTTAGTTCCTTTTAAAACAGGGAAATATCACAGGTCATTATGTTCAATCATTATGGTGACAATATAACAATTATCGCAGTATCACCATATTATTGTGAGCCATGTATCGAATCATGAAAAAATTATATTATTGATGATTTCAGGTGAGAGGATCAAGAGCTGAGGCTAAGGTGGGATGGACGAACCAGCCAACAGAAGAAGAGAAGGACTACTCCAGCTGTGACCTGGAAGTGTTGTCCCAAAGTCTAATTCTTCCTCCCACAGACCGGCCATACTTCCTGTTACTCCAGGGTTATGATCAGAGCAAGGTAAAACTGACTGACAATAAATTACATCCCTCATTTTTTAATATGGTGCAAAACAGTAATTTTACTTGTAATAGCTGTTCACTTTTTTGTAACGCCAGATTTTACCAAACGTCAAAACAATAAAGTTCAAATATACTCTATATGACCCTAAAAGGAAATGGATTAGAACACAGGTTAACTGCATTTCTGGGTGAGCATGATTTATGAGGGCCCCAACAGAAGTATTGTATGTCTGGGGAAACCCTGACCTATAAACATGAACATATACAGTACAGTGGCACATAACAGTTTTTAAAGTCTGAACAGTTTTGTGTAGAGCTCACACACCCTGGAAATGACATCATACCTGCATGTCCGTAATCGCAGCATACCATCAGGGTTTCCATCCCTACACTAACCTCTCCCATTCTGCATCCCGCACAAACATCATAGGAACATAATGCCTCAACAACCTACCTCTACAAAACACAATGTGCTCTGTGTACAGCACTCTCCTCACACAATGACATCATAAAGGTCTCTATTGTTGCAAACTGTGGCACACTTCATACCTTATCATCTGCCTTTAGTTTAATGTATCATGTCCAAGATGAAAGATTAATGTCAACCATAACACTTTGGCAAAGATAACAGACCTCCCTGTCTTTTGGACTCTCCTCTTGTTTTTGTGTAGGATTTTGTTTTGTACATCATGACGGGACATATGCATGTTTTTGGAAGAAAGCCAACGATGAAAGAGAGAGAGAAGGACAGAGAGAGGGAGAAGAAGGGGAAGAGGCCTCTCAAAGTGGACACCTTTCTCTCAGCTCCTGATCTTTTGGCCAGACACTTGTTAATCCGGAGGGACTCAGCTGTTCCCGAAACACCCTCTGGACAAGGTGTGAGCATATAGTATAAACAAATGGTGTATTACAAGGTCTGTAAAACTTAAAACCTGTTCTGTTCCTTTCATCTCAGCTCTGATGAGGCCCTTCAGAGGAGGTGCAGTCACACAGAATGGGGTGTGTGTTTACAGAGAGACCGTTTTAAAACCAGGAGATGTCATTGGTCTCGGGGACCACTTTCTCTTCTTGTATCGAGACCCTCGTGTGTCTCCGGTTCCACCTCTGGCCCTGACCCTGCCTTGGCAGACTGATACTTTCTCAGCCTGCTGCCCCTCCGGGCTGGTGGACAGACAGGAAGCTCTGAGGCAGTATCTTGGATCAAATGAGGCTATTTTGAAGTTCCATCCTCGTCACGCTGATACACTGTTACAAGTAATGACATGTAGCTCATATAAACCATTTCTGTTTGGGAACCACTCATAAATGTTGCCGTTGTTTTCTCTCCCAGGAGATAATCTCCAAAAATTCTTCTCCAGACTCTGGAGGTGGGCCTTTAGCTCCAGCTTATCTGCTGTCCATTATGATAGATCATGCCTCCAAGCATCTTGACCCTGCCCTTACACCACAGATACTGCTGAAAGCAGCTAATCTTATTAAAGAAATTGTCTGGGTAAGTGCAACTACAGACGCACAGAATGTAAAATAGTGTCATGCAAGTCTGGATTATGTTTAAGAATAAATCACAGAGCCGAGTCAGAGAAACAAACAGACATGTGCCCTTCATTGTGGCCTACAGTGTTGTAGGCAGCAGCGAGGATGAGTTGATGTCACTTCCCTGCTGCTGGAAAATGTGCTGTAATTGTCCTGGCTGCAGGGCGAGACACTGCTCCCCCCTCCACCCCCTCACCAAACCTCTTTTCTGTGTCCAACTCTCTTCACAGGATAACATTAAGGAATTTGGGGATAAGCATCCCACACAAAAGTAAGAACATTTTTCATTCAATTCTAATGCTGCGATGTCACTAGTGCATTTTTCTGTTATGAGGAAAACATTTAAATCCAGTAAACTTCTTATCATACTTGATTACAATGTGTTACACAGAATTACATATTAACAGATGTTTCTCTATTTTTACCTAAATGTTTTGTGCAGTTCCCCAGAGCAAGATGGTGACATCAGCATGCCCAGTGTGAAGGCCCTGTCCACAGACCTTCGGCCTCTGATGTTCTGGATGTCAAATGCCACAGAGCTCCTAAACTTCTTCCAGGTCAAAGTTGAATCCATGGACAAAGAGTGGGAGTTTGAAGGTTAGAGTTGTTAGAAAATTATAAACAAAAAACAGCTGACTGAAAAAAATATTACCCTTCCCTACTAATTTATATAATACAAAACTAGAGGCAACATAAAAATTAAAGCTTGCACCAAGTCTTTAATTTGTCTTAATGGGTGCCTCTCTCTAGCCCCTGGGGACCCTGTTTTGACGGCTGACATGGACACCTGCTCTGAGGCACTAGCACAGCTCGATGATGTCATTATGCACACCTTTCAGCAGTGTGTGTATCACCTCACCAAGGTGAAAACACTGGCTCTAAATAGAAACTCACTGTTGCTCCTACAGGGCATTTGCAACTAAGTGAAAGAACTTGTTTTTTCTACTTACAGACATTGTATTCTCTGCTTCCTGCTCTTCTGGACACCAACCCCTTCTCCAGCGAGGACAACGAGAAGGAGAAGGATGGGGTGGGTGCAGAGGGTGAGGAGAAGAGGGATGTAGACGATGTGTCCACTTTACCGCCTAAAGTGGCCGGGCTGGTGGACGTCTACCGCTGCTCCCTGATGCTGTCGAGGGAGGCGTGCTTGTCCCCACCACTCACATCCCAAACCTTTGGCTACCTCTTCTTCTTTACTAACACATCATTGCTCAATACGTTGTTAGAAAGAGGTAAGAAAATAAAAGTTGTAGTTTTCCCAACATTTAATATAATATAATATTTTACAGACATTAACTATTGTCATCCATTTCAGATGGACTGTTCTCTTGGTCCAGAGCTGTTCAGATCCGAACAAACTTGGACCTGGTTTTGGACTGGCTCCAGGGAGCAGGATTAGGAGATATTGCATCTGAGTTTATGAAGAAACTGTCTGTCATAGTCAACTTCCTGTGCATTCCAAAAACCAGACTCATTCAGGTTGGTGCAGTGTTTAGAGATGTGGTCATTGTTTTGTCATGCATTAAACATGTTATTTTTAGTCGTCCTGGAGTGGTCTACAGGAGGACCATGCTTTGTTAAGCCCGGCTCAGCTGCATCACCTGCTCACCCACTACAGGCTGGGACCAACCAGAGCGCCCCCCGGCTCCTGGGCCCCACCACCGGGCACAGATCTGAGTGGAGGTAACACATGCACAGTGTGAAGATCTACCAGTCTGCACAACTGTCTTGATTGCTTTGTTTTTTCTCATTTTTAGACATTTTTGAGAGCTTCCTGGACCACCCTCCATTAATCCTTCCAAATGAGACTCCTCGACTAGACCTGTCCCAGTCGATCCCGAGCCCTGTGCTCCAGAAGGAGGTGACCCGTCTCCGCACGTTCTTGTGGGGACTGGACCAGGACGAGCTTCCTGCGAACCAGAGAACTCGCCTTTGAGAGAACTTAGTTTTGATCAGTGAAACCACATACATGTATGTTCAGAAGAAGATGAAATGTATTTCAGTTCTGAATCATTTCTTTTATCTTTAGATATTAGAAAACTGAAGCAAAGTATATTGGATCTGGTATTTCTTTAAGATATTATGTGAGTAAAGTCTATTTTGCTATGTTGTGTAATGCTTTACGTGACTGTTTGACTTGGTCTCTGTGGATGGTTTTAACAGTTTGTTTTTAATAAAACCATAAATTTTAGTGTAAAAGACCAAGAGTTTCCGTATAATGTTTGACAAGCTTATTTCCCACAGTTGGGCCCCTGGGGTTTGGCACTGGCCTCTATTGGATCACTAATGGTCCACAAGGTGGCGATGTAGCCCTCATTCCTCTGATGGTAAATCATGAATCTGCAGGTAGAGTTACTTGACTAAGGGGCCAATCACACAACTATACTATCATCTGCTCAAAGCACACGCTCATTTCCTGTAATAATGGTAGCACTTTTCAAAGGTTAATGACTCAAGGCAGCAAATGAGACTGTGACGACCACACACAAAGGTTACCTTTACTAAGGTAAGCTAATGTAAAGGTCAGAGCTGGTGAGTTCATTGAAGAAGGTTTTAATTTCCCTTTCGTGGAAGTGACACATTGAAGTGGTCATATTAGTTAGATGTTCTATTTTTGGTTATTGAGAAGAGCCATAGGTTAGAGAAATAACATACTGCATATAAACTCATTATGAATAATTTAGCATTTACATAGATTCTCATTAAACAGGTGATCTAATCAGACAGTGTGTAATATTGTAAGATCTTCATCCAGTTTCACTGTCTAGTCACTCAGACACTTTTATTAAACAACTCACCACAACCTTTGTTTTCAGAAGCTCTGTGACGTCTTCACTAACTCAAAGATCATGCTTCTCATCTGGCGTCTGTCCAAATGGCTTTCTTTCTTCCGGTCAGTTTCCCAGATGAATTCCTTTACGGTAAAAGCTTAAAAAAAAAAAGAAAAATGAAAAACAGTCCCATGGAAGACCCTTGCTTACATCACCACTGTCTGCAGTTCAGTCTACATGTATCTATACATGACACCAACACATGCTATTGAAGAGATCTTTTTATAGACTATGATTCACAAGAAGAGGCACTTAGTGGTTAGATTTATCAATTAGGTGATTGTAATCACTCTTATCTCAGATTCACTTTTGTGCTGAGTGAGAGGGTGTTTGTGTGCTAATTTCATCTTTCCAGTATTGTTATACAGATGTAGTCTGTGCCCTGATAATCCAAGACAGATGTCCAGATGAGTATAGGTTTGTGACATTGTTGTTGATCACTGACCAGTGTCTGAACACTCACATGTAAGCTTTAGTAAGACTCTGACACATCCACAGTCCTCTGTGATCTCAATCAGTGACACAGTCTGAATGTCATAGGCACTTTCACCAGAGTTACACAATCACAATACAGACATATACTCTTTCTGCCTCTCACACAGTAGTGTTGTTCACCAGGTGCACGCTCCCACACCTGCTGGAGTGGCCCTCTGTAATTAGCTCCACACAATTACCACTGGAGGATGGAGAGTGCTGGTGCAGGACTCAAGACAATGGCCCAGTTATTCTTTCCCTATCATCTCTCTCCTGCTGTTGAGTAATGAAAGATTCTTCCTTCTTCAAAGAGACGGAGTTTCCTACAAAACAGCTGAGTCAGAACAGAAAGAGAGAGAGAGATGAAAAGGACCAGGGAACAGTAGGTAATGCAACGCTGCTGCTTTGAGGCCCAGCGGACCACAGTGGAAGTCTTCATTGTTGAACACACAGGAGTCATGTTCAGAGATCTCAAAGTGCTCATGGCTCTCACCCTTTACACTAACCACTACAGGCTGGCAAAGGTTCAAGATCTATTAGTAATCTGGTACCACTTTACCTGAGCTCACTGTCACCCTAAACAAGTGCAAGGTTATTCAAGTTTTACACTATTGAGAAGGGGTAGAAATGATAACTGTAAGGCAGACCATGCAAAAAAGAAGATGGAGAGTCAGGAATTGTCACTAAATTATAATTGCCTCTGGGTTTATGTTTTTATCATTTTGTGGCCCTAAACAGAAAAGGCACAGTTAATGTTATGAGCTTATCTTAACTTTGTTCTGAACTTTCACAGAGGAGGAAAAGTAAAGTGGAGCTTATGTGGGAAACCTTTAAGAGCTGAAGGCGGCAGAGAGCTGAGGTCACACAGCCGCTGTAGGAACCTCTGTGGGGCTTGAAAAAAGTCGAGGAAAGGTCAGAGGAATACCCAGAGAATATGAGAGAAGTGCACACAGACAGCAGTGTATGTCTGAGGTTGGGATGGGGAGACTCTCTGACTAAGTGGACAGCAAAGTCTCAGTGAGGTGAGCAAAAGGCTAAGAGAAAAGTCTTCAAGTATTTCTCAAGGTGCAGATTTGTTTTCCCCCGGTTACGTCATCCCAAATGTAAAATGCACACAGAAACCCACACATGTGTATCCCAACACACAAATGCACCGGCAGGATATAAAGGGAGCCCTGTGAGGTCAGACCCAGCGGCCTGAGGCTGTTCACTGTTAATAGGACGAGCTCGCTGTACTCCCCCTGCACCAGGACCACTGCAGCCAGTGGCCTCTGTACAAGGTCAGCATTTACATATGCCCTTCATTTGGACCTGGGCCAATGCTTCCAAACTAGGACTAATCCCTTAAATGTTGTCGTTCACATTTCCTTCAGTGTCTTACTCTGGTTTGATACGTTGCCCTCTGTGGGCAGGGGCCTTATTCCATCAACCCGGGGCTTCTGTCAGAAGCTTGTTCCATTTTGCGTCATGGTGTTGACTGAGCGGACCCCACACTTAACTCCCATAGAGCTCTGTGGAGCAGGGCGGCCGGCTCAGCCTAACGCAGCACCGTGTTCAGCGTGGTAATCTGATGGCCATGTTTATTTTATGTAGCTCTCCTTTGATGGAGCAGAAAAAAGTCTTTGGGCTTTTTGTTTCAGCACTTTCATTGCCAGGTCAGAGGTGCTCGCCGTGGTTACGCTCAGGAAGAATAATATTTGCCCCTATATTCGCTCCAAACAGACTTTTTTCCATATTAGTGTCAGGGATACTCTTTGGGTTTCTGCCATTCACCGATGCAGCACATTGGAGGTGGATTATAGGGGTGTTTCACAGGTCTCCCCCGGAGCCTCTTCCTATACCCCTGAATGAACCCCATCACACTGGGCTAAAGAGGCAGCCCTGCAGCCTCTATATACACATACATATACAGTATGTCCCAGCGGTGAAGGAAAACACACACGTAAACACATGAAAACACCCTCCCTCTCACTGCCACGGGCTCCACCTCGCCTGTCAGTCGTCCAAACTTCCCAAGTTCCTTTTAACAGTTACCAAAAAACAGAGTTACCTCTTTTTGTCTGCACGAGCTCACCTCAAAACTCACACACCCACCTATCTGCCTTGTGTCAGCTTTTCTGAACAGGTCAAAAAGCCAGAGAACCACACAGAAACCTCATTATATGAACTGTTTGTTATCAAAGGGATATAAAAGTGTCCATGTTCACAATGGGATATTCAGTGTAACCACAGTACAAATAAAGTTCTTCACATTGTTCCGTTCAGCTTTACACTGTTGATCCAGACAAATGCAAAAAGCCCATCCTTTCAAATGTTCTTACTTCACAACAATCTCTCAATATTGTTTTTCTAATTGGCCACAGTTTATGCTGAGATTGCAACATCAGAAGAATGAATTACAGTCATTCAGGATTACAGTGTCTGGGGAGTTTGAATGGGTAAAGTTTCATTTCCGTCTCATTTCGTTATTATTTATGATGTGAATACAGGAAGACTGGAGTTGGGCCAGATGAACAATAGACACACGCACACACACACAAACACACACACACATATATACACACCTACACACACACACACTTACACACACATATCCGTGTACATAAGTACAGAGACTAGGCCCTAATCAATCTCCCTCTACATCTCTTATCTTCACTGAGGAGATGAATAGAAAAGCATCCGCAGAATAGCACTGTTTACACTTCCTGCCCTCCTCCACAGATCCTCCATGATCTACCTTTGTGCTGTCACACATTGGGCATGGATCCGGCCTCCCTTGTGATTGTGAGGTATGTGCTTACTCACTGATGAAGGAGCCTAAACTCTGATGTAATGTTGGGGAAACCAGACTGCAGTGGTGGTGTGGTGGGTAATCCATGTCCCTTGTGCAGCGATTTAGCTGCTCAAAAACAATTACCAACTTGCTGGTCTGAAATCAGAAACAGAAGTCAGAAACCATAAGTCAGAAACAGAAGTCATTTAGTATGAATCTTCTGCCCTACACAGAGAACTACTGCTACATTCAACAATTTTACAAATTAATTGTACATCTAGTTCAGTGATAATCATAACACTTTTTACTATTTATTTTCTTTTTTTATCAATGCGCTGTATCATGATTCAACAATCTACCCATTAGCTCATATCAGCACACCCCAAATCATATCAGACTTTGTGGGTTAGAACTTTGACCAATTGTAGTCGAGTTTAACTTAAGAATACTTAAAAGACCAATCTTAAGCATTTTTCAGTTTTGTTTTTTACTTTTTCTCATTGTTTGAAAGTCAATTCCAAGCATTTTATTTTGACCTTTTCCTTATGTAAAGGGCTTCCCGGTCTTGATCTCAATTTCATTCATTATATTCCTGGCCCACAGTTGTCCCGACACACACCCCTATATTACTGACTGTTTTGCATCATCACCATCCCTCTATCAATAGTCTCCATGACAGCTGGCTCTATCACTTACCAGCATTCCCAACCCATGCTAATCACTTTGTTTGCTTTTCTTTTTTTCATGTATCTCCGTCACTGCTCGTAGCTTCCTAGCAGTAGCAGTTGTCATGTGTGTTTATTGTCCCAAAGTGTCACAGTTTAGGCCATTCTCTTCCATCACCCCTTGGCCTTCTCTGTCGTCATCCTTTTCATTTCGCCCTGGTGATTGTCAGCTCAGCCTGTTGTTTCTAAGCTTTTTAGTCCACTCTGAACAAGGGGAATTTCTTTCTTATAGTTTGCTGGGCAATTCTTTGCATTCCTGACATACTTCCTGGCTGTACCAAGAGTCGTGCCAGATGCTAGGGGTGCCTGTAATACAACACAGACTAGCGGCATTTTGATTGCATGATTGATGAACATATGAGAAGATGAGCAGCCAGGAAGAAGGGAGGGGAAAGACATAAAAAGACCATCACAAGTACTGGTAATGGTGCTGTGAACTATGTGCCAAAAATAGAACTTTTTTGGATAGCTGTTGTAAGTTCCTGAGTCACACTGTTGTTGGTAAGACAAGTAACGTGTGAAGAATTGCAAACGCTGTCGACCGAGCACTTTGAGGCTAATTGGGAACAGCGCTAGGTCAAAGCAACACATGCACTATGGCAGCGAAAATACAGAGATTAGAATAACTTCCATGCCATTTGTCTTAGTCACAGACCTTCAATGATAAAAGCCGGATGAATGCACATACTGAAAGCCACACATAAAAAAACAATAATAAAAGAAAATGTTGAAATTAAAATCGAAACTTAGATTTGAGAACAGCTGCAAGTGAAAAATGTCTATCTGTTTGTTTTCTCAGCATATACTGTTTTGGAGATAAGACGTCCGGAAACAGTTCAAGTCATGTAAGCATTTAAACAAAACTTAACTCAGTGGTTTTCAAAGTGGGGTCCAGGGGCCACTGGGGGTACGTGAAGGTATTTCAAGGGGCCCAAAAGGATGGTCAATTATATTTTTAAAAATTATAAATTGATAGAAAAACATAGGCCATAGCCAAGACTAAACTAGGTCTAAACCAGGACTGAATCAGATCCGAACAAGGTACTAAAGCCAATATTGGAATATCTGGATACAGGTCTGAAACAGGACCAGCAAACCCCATGTAAATTGGAACTATTAGTTCAGGTAAAAAACATGACATAGTTTTTTTAAATATATGAGTGATTTTGTTGGGGTCCTTGTCAAATTTTACGGTGTTAAAGGGGGCCGCAACAGTCCTGCCTTTGCAAATGGCTACTTTGAACTAATTTTTAAGTAATTTCAAGGAAACTTCTGATCTGCCTCCCATCCCCATGTGTCCAATGTAGAGAAAGACATTTTTGATTAATTTTCAAATGCTCTGTAGCCTTTGTGATTTTGTGCTCCTTAATCCTTAATCAGTCCGTGCGCTAGTTCAAAACATAAACACTGACGACATTCGGATATGAAATTTCCTTTACCATGTTTGCTCTGAGCTATGACAAAATATACACACAGTATGGCTGACGTAAAGGAAGTGGATGGGGTTACGAGTGCAGAATCAATACAGCTGCTCATGTGCGCTGTTAAGTTGTGTTATCTGCTATTATTGTTGTGGACGGTTGATTTATGATTGTCAGTGTGTAATGAGCGTTAATTTAATGAATGACCGTAGATGAAGAGGCCTAAAGTGCGTCAGCATTCACAGAAATGACCGGGGCACGTCAGGTTGAAGGGGCTAAGAGGTTATAAATGGTTTTAAATGCTGGGGTGAACTGCCTAAAAGACGTAAGCATTTGTGTGTGAGTGCACATTGCTTTGTGTGTCTGGTTGTATATTGTGTCTATCTTGTGTGTCTGCAAAAGGGCATAGACCCGCCCCTCCAATGACTGGGGTCACTCGGAGGGGCATGCAGCAGCGTCACAGCGTCCTCTTCCTTTTGTCCTGTCCCGCTCACTCCTGCCCCGACTTCTCTCTGGGATCTGTCGGCCCCTAAACTCACATACCCGTCCCCATTTCCCCCGAGTGTTTGTCAGCAGCTCTCAGCTTCCGTAGAATAACATGACAACAGACGTAGTGTGCGGCTGACGCAGAGGCATGGCGCGCCTGATACTGGACGCATCAGTCACAGACACACACCGGTGTGGAGCAACTCACCACAGTGTTGGTGCCAGACTCACAAAGACTAGACGGCACAAGTCATGTCTCTGGGGCAACCCTGCTGCACTCTCAAGAATGCACTCTCACTTTACACAGATCTTCTTCTGAAAACAAAATCCTAAAACAAGAGGAAAAAATTGTGTGTGAGTGAATTATTGTACCACTTTTCCAAGAAGTAATTGCCCCAAGCGCGATAATATTAGACATTGACAGAAACCAAACCCCTCGATAGAAGGTTCATGATATAATTTCACAGCAGAAAAGTGAGTGGCAGCAAAAGGAATAAAAGCATTTACTGCACATTAAAAGACAGCTTGGCTTCAAATCCTGACTTGGACCCTGTCAGCTCCTTTATATCTCTCTTTATCTCTATGTTTAACAACTGTCCTCAGTCAAATAAATACATATAAAAACACATGTTGGTTGGGATGTATGGAGAGTGATGGTGAATGACAGTTTGGGGAAAGAATGTTTAGTGCGACTGAGAGTGGCTCAGGAGCAGTGTTTAACACCAGTCTGAGATGAAAATGCAGGGGAGATGGAAAGAGAGGTTGCACAGTAAAACGTTCCTTTAGCGTGGGCCGCTTCCCGCTGTACCCCCCTCCTCCTTCCTCTTCTGCCTCACACCGTCTGTGACCTGTGGCTTTACTGGTTCATTCAGAGAGTTCCTCATCAGAGGCGCCAAACTGTTTGGACACGGCCCGAGTGAGAGAGGACGTGAGCAGGTGAGCGGCTCCCTGTTACACATGCATACACATACTATGTTTTGTCACATACCATAGAGGTTGGTTTCCAAACAAAATGGGCCTCATAAATGTGTGTTTAATAGAGAGGCGATTTAAACTTTCTGCTTCCCCAGTCTCTGCAGGGAGAGTGGTCTGCCTCACGCTCTGCCTTTCATCCCTGCATCCTGCCCTTTGCACAGCTCTGTGAGCCAAGCCAGTGGAGGAAACCTGCAATAATCATCCTGGTTAATGTCCCCTTTTAATGAGCTAATAAAAAACCAAAGCAACAGATGCACAACAGCCATATCTATCTAGAGTGAGCTGGGGGAAAAGAAGGGAGCAATTGACATGCACAATTTGTAAATGCTAAAAGCTCTTCTGTAGACAATAAATAACAGGGGCATAAAAGAGGGCTTTCTGGTCCTATGTGTGTTTAAATGAAGAGTACTTAATGTTGACAGTAAAAAGAAAGTCCAACAACGTCACTTTATGGCCCATTGACCACAGCCCCCTCCTGTGTTTCACCCCAAACCTCCACTGAACTCTTACACACTCAATATCTCAGTGACGTAGAAGACAAGGCACTGGAGACATGGGGCTGATGGCCGGTTGTAATTTAGCGTAAGGTGTTACTATGACAGCTTTCCCTTATAGTACGGCCAAAATAAATCATGTCATGGGAAAGAATGAATGACGAAGACAGTAAAAAAGTGGAGTATGGCGAGAGGAGGAGCGCACAAGGAAACATGCAAGAGTAAATATTAACCGTAAAAGGCTAAGACCAATGAGTTTCCCCTTTGAATGTAATCTCACAATTTGTTTATTCAGGCTCTACTGGAATTCCCTGAAGGAAATGAAGGCGCTACGTAAAGAAAATGATGAATCTTTTATCTCTAGACTCATAACCCATTTTGCCACTGAACCCATGTTGCGTCATGGCTTTGTAGTGTTTACACACGGTAAGGGACTGTGAGCAAAGCAGGACATGATGCTTAAGCCTTCAATTCAACATGGAAATTAATTTGCATCAATAAAAAAAGTAAATGATCAGTACCAGACATAAGTTTTGACTCATTTTTATCATCAACAGTTTAATTTCTTTGGGACGATGTTAACCTATCAAATGACTCTTAACAAAAACTGACCTTAAATAACTCATTGCAAACTAAAAGTATAAATTTGAGATATAT
>JAVQKG010282158.1:0-24810 GCA_036025885.1 Hypseleotris bucephala
TAGAGAGAAAGCATCCGTTTTCACTAATTACTAGTTGCACATAATCCATTAACCATTCTATTGACCAGCTGTGATGCTAATATAGACGCCAACCAAACATGCTGTATACACTGTGACGTGGTAACAATTTCTAATATATCATTCCCAGACAATGTTGCTTACTTGTCCATTTGGTCTGTTTTAGAATTATAACAGTGACAAATGACAATCCAAAACCATAATTGAGTTGCAATGGGTGAAATCGAAAAGCTCCTAAACTTAACAAAAGCTGCTATTGGACCCACTGACCTTCCACCTTTGCTTAACCTTTGTCGCAACCGCATGCATTTATTGGCATTACTGCTTGTTCCGATATTCTTGGGTTGAATTCTGTGACAGACCGATAACATTGGTCCTATACGGGCTCCTATTGTTCTTCACCTGACCCTTGCTCTCCAGCTAATCCCCTTTCTGATGGAGTTAATAGTGACATCTGCTAGGGTTGGGGTATTTTATTTGAGGAAGTGTCGAAGATCAAGTGTCTTCGAGGGCTCTTATTGTGAAAGGGATAGACAGGAGGACTATTGAAGGAAGCTGGATGAAGTGTGCTTAAAGAAAGCAGCAGGGGCTAAGAGCTATTGAGATCTTAATTGGTTGGCAACCTGTGCTAATGCTAAATGCTAATATCCAATCACCAAATCAACCCAGGACAAGGGAAACCACTTATGTCCAAATTAGGGATAAGAATAGAGAAGAAAGGTGTTTTAAGTGAATGTTGATACTCACTATTGCTTTTGGGTGTCCTGGTGCGGATTGCCATTGGAAATCATCGGCATACATCTGTCCACATAAAAGGCATGGTTAGGGTTAGGGTCTAAAAAGTAGCAGTTTTGTATAATAATAACGCTTTTCTAGACACCTAGAGAAAATTGCATTATTCATTCACTTCTTAGTCACACTCGGTGGTGGAAACGTGGCTGCCATTCTGTGCCTACTGCCACTCCTGACCACCACAAACACACAGTAACACATTTATACATGGGCAATGTGGGTTAAGTGTCTTGTCCTGGGACATAATGACAGTATGCACTCAGGAGGGGATTTGAAATGGTGACAGTGGTCAGACAAGAACAGTTAGACTTTTTAACAAAAACTACAAGTTTAGACTTTATTATATACCCCAAATTTCCATTTTAATGTTACTACATTAATAAATTGGGAAGTTGAAAAAATGACATTAATTAAGGAAAAATGCCATATTGCTAATACATGATACTGGGAAAAATGTGTGATTTTTGAATTACTGTACACTAACAGAAAAGACATACTGAGTAACACTGATAACTGATATTTACTATGTAACTTGTTGCATTTAGAAGCTTTAAAAGGCATCTTCATGAGTTTTGTTATACTCCAGGCTTTGGGTTTACTCCATGTTTTGTTCATTGTTCAAATTGAGCATTGCTAAACAGTAGGCCTAAACTGGTAGAACAAATTTTTGATCCTTAAAAGCTGCTAAATATATACTATATATACTATATATATATACTATTTATACCAAATGAAAGTTTCGAAACATATGCATTCAAACACACTATATCGTCTTTTAAGTACAAGGAAACTTTGTATTTATCTACAAGCCAGCCATTACTTTATTGCCTCTTCTCTGACTTCCACATTCCCTCTCATCTGCGTGGGCTTTGAACCGCAGCTCCTGTCACCTAGCTAATGTCACCGCTAATGATGTGAGCCTGCTCTTTCCTCTAAACGCCGTCACGTAGGCCCCGGCGAATCAATCATTTCATTTACACCAAAACAAAGTACAACGGGCGACAAAAACCCATCCGGGATTGAACGCGTGTCTGCAAATCATCCACCGTTTGAAGCCGTCACAGCGACGGTGGAAGAAAAGTGTGCCAAAGAAGTCTACGGAAGGATGAAAGAGGAGCTAGCGTAGCATCAACTTTTGACCTCGGTGCGGTGGGGATCAGTTGGGGTTTGGGCCAGCTGCTACTCCAGAAGCTGCTTCAAGGTTTGATAAACGGAGAAGGGAGTTTTACTTCTCTCAAAGCAGCGAGCGGAATGGAACGGGAAAGGAGTTGAATCAAGGAATACAAAAAGACTGGGATGCACCAAGATGTATGTTTTTCGCCATGGAAAAATGTGTTAATCTCTATTTGATGAACAATACATAATTACATACATACATAATTTGGTAACATATTTTGTGAGGCAAGTGTATGATTTGTACATGCAACAGATAAGACAAAAAATCCAAGATATAACTTTTACAAAAGATGCTTTGATGGGAAAATTACTACATTTTGAAGTACATTTTTCAATATTGTTACCATAAATTATAAGACTTTTTTTTTTATCAAGGAGGCCAGGCAGATTGCATGCTGGAAATAGCAGTAGCAAAATCAATAGTGACGCACTGGTGAGGGCAATACACAGCTCCCCTGGGACAAAATACATGGCAGCCACCATGCCAACAGCCTCTCTGACCACCACAATCAAATTCATATGCTCATTGTCTTGCTCATGGACACAAAGACAGCATGGAATGGAACTGCTAACCTAACTACAACAAAAACCATGGCTGATTGAAAACTTGAACAAATGATAAACAAGAATAGCATGCAATAAAGGCTTCTTGTTTATAGACTAACACATAACCCTTCCTTTAAAGAGCTGATGAGATAGCATTTTGACTGAGCTACATAATCAGTGCTCTTTGACGCGCTGTATATTTAGCCCTGTTTTGTAACACTATGTTGGATGTGGCGATCGATAGAGTATAAAAAGCATGTAGGCTTGCATTTCCCCTGGTTGGGAGCAGAGGCCGAGGAGCCACATGCTGTACCCTCCCCCGAGACCCATCGATTCGTGTTGCAGGTCGCTGACTCCAGCTCTGGACATGATGCAAACTGACCCCCCGGCCAAAGAAATACAGTACAGCACAGGCTTACAGGAGCTATAGCAGTCCTGGGTTAGCTTTCTTTAGACTTCAATCTTATGAGTGTTAGCCTCTTGGACTTAGTTCTGTCGTGGGTTCCATCCTGGTTGGGTTAGTTCTCAATAATTTTTTGTTTAAATGCAGGTAATTTCTAGTTTAGATAAACAGAAAGCCGAAATTTTCAGGGAAGGTCAGAAATTACACAAAGACCAGTAAATTACATTTTGGGAGTGATCCGTGGAAATGAGCTGCCTTGGTGGAGGTCGGAGTGCTTTCTAGTTTAGACATAGTTTTCTCCAGGTTTAGGCACTTTTCGTAGCTTAGTTTGTTAAAATGATAGCCCGAAAGCCAGAAATTTGCTGCGAAAAGTTTACAGAATCTCAAATGTACCTTCTTTTACAAACATGTCATCAAAGTACTCCTGTCAATCACAATTCCATTCTTCACATCTCATAAAATCCATAGAAAGCCATGCACACAGGTCACCAAGTCCATACCATAACCAAGAATACAAACAGTCATTAAGCCAGCACGTACAGTCCAGTCCTACAGTGTGATGGTCATAAGATAGAGTAGTCCTGCCAAATCATAATCCTTCACTTGTTTGCACTGGGGATAGAAGGCCTTTTGTTGCTTATCTCACTACAGAGGATGGCTTTATCTGCTTTGGAAAAATACCCCAAAATGTGCCAAAATGGTTGATGAGCAGAACATGATGGTTTAGTGATAATTCCCCTCCTGTGTTTCTCAAATTGTGGTACTGGGCTCACTGGTCGTACCATTAACTATAGAACGACAGTATGGACCAATGTTTAAATGCGGTTTAGGCCTGGTTAGGTTAAGTCCTTGGTGCTTCCTACTTCCATACTTGCTTACCTGGTTCTAGCTTTGGGTCTGGATTAGGCTTTGTTTACACCTGGTTTAGTCCTTGTTTTGTCTGCAATTTACAATTGTTTTGCCAACTGTTTAATCGATTAATCAGTGGATAGCAAAAGTGTGTACGATTTTTTTTACTGAATTTGAACAAGATGAAGCTAAAACAATTAATCCAATGAATTGTTTCCTCCCCTTATTATTATCTCCTCCTTTAGGGCCGAACTAATTTAGTCTTATTAAAAATCGTACTTGGATAAACAAATATTTTAAGAGGTGGTACTATAAAAGGCTTGAAACCACTAGAACATCCTTGATCTTGCTGCCACCATAGATGCATGTAGACCCTTCCATTATTATTGACAGCAGAAATTGTGGCCATGACAGCTCTTGGAGTAGTGTCTAAGTAGCTGTAGTTTACATGTTTGCCCTGGAAAATCATGATTGTTTTCCCCGCTAAGCCAGGCGTACGGAAATAAACAATCTATTTTGAAAAATGCCCCGTTCTGCTGCAAAATGTCTAAATGATGCTCCCGAACATGACGCTTGCACAGATGCGATGGATTTGTCATGGCCCCCATCCACCAAAACGGTAAACAAAAACCCCCAGCGTCTATTTGTTTAACAGAAAAGCCCATCCTATTAGTGTCCAAATTGCCTTCTGAAATAGTCAACATTAGCGATCGTAATGCTCCAGCCTTGTCATTACCGCCATTATTTCAACACCAAATCCGCGGTTCAGAGTCCCACCCCCCACTACATCGCATGGTGGATGTACGGCGCCACTTCTCCGCCGAAAATGAGCTTGCTTTTGCCAAGGGTCCAGGCAGTCGGCCAGACCAATCACGCTCGGGCAATAATAGAAATCTTCTGGGTTGATGATAGAGCGAGGCAATCAGCAGGCATGCGGAGTGGGCACTTCACCGCGGCCCCTTGAACCTCTGTTGGTGGTTTGATAGCAGGGGAGGGTTGCAATGGAGGCAGGCTGGAATAGCGGGGAGGGCACGAAATGCCTTGCAATATACGGGTAGATGGAGAATGCAACAGCAAATTTGGGACAATGTTGCTAATAACAATAAAAGAAAAATCTAGATTAGTTGCCACAATTTAAATGTGTTTCCTAAAATAAAAAAATAAAATGAAAAAAAGCAAACTTAAAATTTATTATGATGTAAAGTATAGGTCATCTGTAGTCTGTAGAGGCCAGGGGAGGGACATAAGTAAAACCCGACTACTACAGGTCAAAGTGATACCACAAAGTTTGATATGATGTTACTGTAATGGCCAGGGGAGGTATCCAAGTAAAAAATATCATCATATCATAGAACAAGGTCAGATAAAGCATTTTTTCTAACTTTTTTAATATTTTAGGAAAATTACGGACTACACTTTCAAAATCCACACAAATCAAAACTAATAATGAAGTGGGTGTAAATAAAGGTGGCTTTCAAGCTGGTTGGTTTAGCAAAGAAGTTGTGGGTTTGATTCCCAGGTTGACTGACTGCACACTCTCTACCATTGACTAGGTACACCAACTTTTCCCTATTCCCAAAACATCCAATTATTAGAAGAACTGGTCACTGTCAATTTCCCCTAGTTGGGTGTTTTTCTGTCAGTGTGTGTCTTTGCAAGAAATTGGCCATTGTCCAAGGTGTACTCTGACTAACAGGCTCAAGTCATCCATAAGAATTAGTAGAAGATGGGTTGGTTACAATAAATGGTCTGAAAATGAGAGAAAAAAATCCAGTGAGTGTGTGTTTTGGGGGCAAATATACTGTAGTTGCATTGAGGCCACAATGGGTCAAGATGGTGTAGACAGTAAAGAAATTAAAATAATTGAAACACAATGTATTTTCAAGAAACTTAAGACTATTGAGACATGTCCCCATTGAAATGCATAGACTTTGTAGAATACTATACTGTTCAGTTTACAAACAGAAAAGGGTTTATATACTGTATGCAATAATGAATACACTGTCTTTACTATCAAAGACGTCTATTCTTCTATCACTACAGGCAGATGATTCTTGGGGTCAACCACAAGGATACCACTCTGATTAAATGTACTTTTTGTTATAAAGAGCCTCATTCATTAAAAAATATTCATTGAGAAACTTTTTTAAAAGAAACTTCTAAGAATAGACTATGTGGTGATTACTAAGTGTTCTTGGACTGAGTCATGCATGCAGTGTGCGTAATGCATTTGACTCCTGACCTAATTACTAATCATTCTAAATATATGTAGCTTTACAGTACATACGCTTAAAAAGACTAATGCCAATTGTGGTATTTATGAAGATATTTAAGCCAAAAATAATGATTGTAATAAAGATATACCAAAAATAGAAGACCAAAAAATGATGTAGTTAGAGGAATGCCCTGGAGTGTTTGTGGGTAGCATGCTGATCTTGCAAGCCAAAGGTCATGTGCCTTTTAAATGTAGGAAAAAGTTAGAGGAAAGTTAGAAGATGTTGGTAAGCTTCAAAAAAGGAGAAAATATTCTTTTTACACTTACAAGTGATGTGCATTTAACCTATATGTGTAACTATTTGACCTGCGTAAAATTACAGAAAAAATACACTATAACCTATAACTTAAGTAAATTTAACAAATCTCCAGGTTCTATTTAAACTTCATGATATTCTGTATAATCAAATCTCAAATATGTAAGGTCTACTAGAGGAAGCTTTCATTTTTGCATAAGACAATCAACTGTGAAGAATGTCCAAATGCTGCCAGCCAACCACATTCTACATTCTTACATTTTCCAAACGGATTGCTAGCCTTTAATATTCATCTCTGAAAATAAAGAAATTACGATATGGCATGTGAAACTAGTGTAGTTAGCACATTAGTTAGCATTGCAGTTTTATTTTGTAAACAGGAAATTAGAATGTGGTTGACCATTAAACCCTGAGTCAATTAGTCTGCATTTGACCCATTTGTCCACTTGTCACTTGTTAGGGCTGCCTACAATTGCTGACCCATCAAAACATGAAGTGAACATGCACACTCTATCCAGAAGGCTATGCCAAATCCAAAAATCAAACCCATTGAATCTCTCATCCACTGCTTACTTTCAAACCACCATTTGCCAACCCCTTCTCTAGGATCCTTCAACATTTTCCACATTTCTATAGTAAATTAATACATTTCCATGCCAACAATGCCACCACTCCTTAACCAATTACTACCTCCTAAGTGTTTACCTATACCAGCACTTGAATGTATGGTATAACCCACTTGGATCCTCCCATCTCTACATCCATCCTGTCTTTCATCAGCCTCTCCACACCTCCGCCTGGTCCCCCTGTCCCATCCCTCCATCATCCATCTCTCCACCTCCTGAGAGCCGCTGGAGTGCGTCTCATCGCGCGCTCGTAATTGGCTCTAATTAGTGTCATTCAGTCGGGGTTAATCAAGGATGACTTACGCAGATTATAGGACGGGTGGGGGAGAAATGGGGGCAAGCAGCCAGACATGGTGGCACTTTGAACTGGTGATATATACAGTACAAGCTAGGTAGTTACATAAATGAATGTGTTTTGAAGTATTCGATTAGTAAAGATACCAAAATAAACAGTCGGATTGTCAAAAAAGAAACGTGAATGTGGCTGTAATTGTAGAGGTATAAAATCTACTTGAGTTGTCTTAAAGGTGTAATTTTTCAAAAATAAAAATGTTAGAAAAAAAAAAAACTTTATCCAGCAACATCAAATCAGACTTTGTGGGTTACCACTTTGACCAATAGTAGTGGAGTTTTACTTGTCAACTTATGAGAACTTAAGAGTAGAAAAAGCTTTGTCAATTTGTCAGATTCTTCAGATGCTTTTGCAATAGCTATTCAATGCAATATTAACTTTTTGAATTTGGTAGAATTTTGTTGTGTACCCAATTGTGCAAAAAAGAAAAACAAGTTTTTGAAGGTACAATGGGGCAGGCAAAATGGACTTATGAGATTTTGTGCTGCCCACTATCAGATGTCAGCTTTTTCATAGTATCCAATGAAAGACACCGAGATTAGCTATTTCGGTAATTAGGGTCCCACTAGCCCTAAATTGGTAAATAAAAACACAAAATAACCTAATTTTCGCAAGGCTTCAAGCATTCAGAGTACACTTGTAAAATCTTGATATTAAAGAACTAAAATCCAATATCTTTTCATCGCAAGTATAGTTCTATTTTTGACAAAGAAATGAACGCCCGGAAATAATGAATTCAGAGGTTTTTTACATACGACCGCCATTTTTAGCCCTCGTTTGTGCTGTGGAAAATAAACTATTCAAATCATTTTCAATCAAGCCACATGTTGTCGGTCTAGCAGATTGTTGCTCTCAGTTGTACGGCGCTGACCTGGTTTTTGGAGAGTACCCAGCTGTTGATTTTGGCAAACGCCGCAAACATCACTCGAGTAAGATTTCAAAATAAGTAGCCTACAATACCAGTGATTTGTGCTTAGTGGTGGACTTTGTGGTATAGAGAAACGGAACAGACGGCAGGTGGTTCCACTGTCTGATGATAATTATATGACTGTAGATTCGTGTCAGGTGCGAGAATAGCTGATTATGATATTTTGGTTTGGAGATGTCGGCGCGTTTGAAGGTTGACGGATAGTACAATGGAAAAAATGTTTTGGGGATTGGGGGAGCCTAGACAACAGAAATCTGATTGGGTGAGAGACTGGCTGAGGAAAGTGACAGTGGTTTCCAAATAGAGTTGCCAAAAAATGCGGTGGTTGAAATACTTGCCTTAAAAAATGAAAAATAAAATGAAAAAAGGTATTTGATATAATGTTGCTTAAATGGGAAATCATCTTATTTAGCTCTTAGAGAGGACTATAGCCCAACATAATAAATTACTCAAACATGCACAAATGAAACAAAACACAAATTTGGGTATGTGTTTCAAAGAACATTTAGTTCCATGGCCAAATACAACACTAGTTCTTGTACCGTAGAATGGTAACTTTTGCTATGCTTTTTCCCCCTTTGCTAACTATGGCTGGACTACCTGTATTTTTTTGTACCCAAAATACATTTAGTTTTAGGCACCTATTATTACGCACTTTATCAGCTCAGATTATGCTAATAAATCTGGTGACTATTTCATAACATTTTCCTTGTGTATGAAATTACCCTGTGTCTTGTTCCTCCCCTGACCTGCTTGCACTCTTTTTATCTGGCCCATTGTAGCATTTCAAGTCTTTTTATTGTCCTGGGTGTTCTTCTAAAGAGCCCCGTGGTAATTATTTAGGAGTGGCGTACAGTAGTGCCATCCCTCTGGGACCGGCGGCCATTATGGCTCCACCGTCGCCGGACAGAGACTAATGGTGCGAGCCGGCGAGGTAATAGCTTCTCTTTCTCCACTTCTTCTGTGTGCTGTACCATACGTGCATTCATCCAGCCATGTTCCAACCAACTCGCTCTCTAGTCCATTAGATTTACAATGAGCTGCTTCTCAGTAATCCCGAGTAGACTATGGCTTACAGCAGGTGGAAAAGTAATCTATTTTGGTAGCCTAATTTTGACAGTGTTTTGCATTTAGCTCCTTTTTTAGCTTTAAGCTTGTATAGAGTTGAACATTACTATACTAGGAATAGATACATACTGTAGATGTTCCACAGAACCATCAGGGAGACTCCTGCTGTAAGTGTTTGCAAAAAGGAAGAGCTAAAAAATTTGGCAGTGATTGGATGAAGACCCAGATAGTGACCGCCTCCAATCATAGCAATGCCTTATTTGCTGAGGATTTTTGCTGTTTTTGTACATTTGTGACAGAATCCATGCTAACACATTACCATCTTTTGCAGTTGCCATATTACGAAACATTACTTATCAACGAACGTATAGCAGCCAACACTCGTCCTTACTTCCTCACGACTTGTTAAACCACCTGCGGATCTGGCTCAAATCACTAAGCTAACAAGATAGACATTTTTGTGCAAGAATTAATTTTGCATTCCATGGTTGAGGCTAGTATGTGCCTTACAAAGAGTAGGCTACTAGGAGCAGTAGTAGTAGTGGTATTAGTAGCAAGAAAGGTGGCAGTAGTAGTAGCAGTTCTGGGAGTAGTTGCGTACATATTGCCGCTGTCACCCGCTGAAGCAGACAAATTGACTCTCACATCCTGTGCATATGGAAGAGGATTGTCTGGTTATGGCCCGGTTACATTCCCCCACGGCAGCATTAGCCAGCGGCCGTAAAAAGACTATTAGGATCCAAATCATTCTGGAGCTAGCATGGTGGAGCGGTGAGGGGATGGTAGCAATTTGAAACGGAAGATAAAATATAAGTGATTTGTGATTCGAGAAGGCCTCTTGTCCAACGCTATTCATGATCCACACCTGGTTAGCTTTAGAGAGATTCATGTACCATAGAAAAAGGCCGTAAAATATCAAACCTGAATACAGAAACTATGCTAATCTATGTTTTTTTTCGATAGCACTACATAGTATATTGGTTATTAGTTATCATCTGTGAAGGATATAGTAAAATATGGAATCTAGGCTTGATATCTAACATTCATATAGCCAATGTGTGCAAAAATCCTTGTGTTAGTACTCATCTATACAACATACATTCAACATCTATTGCAATAAATGATACTTAGACTTCCCTCTCCCAAGACAATTATTTGTTATATTATCTACAAACCATGCCTATAGTTGTGGCTCTATACCCCATATATGTCGTATATGTAAAAATAAACCTTCTAAGCAATCAACTAAATGCTCAACAAAAAACTTTTAAATGCACTTTTCAGCCTAGCATTTCGGCTCATTTCTGGCTAAGTGCTGTATTTGTGAGCCTCTTATCGGACCACACATATTGTATACAGTTTACAGTACATACACTCACTCCACCACAGCAGTGGAGCCATCTTAATCCACCTCGGCCAATCAATAAGCACTTGACAGTTGGTGAAATACAACTCGTGAACAGCACCGGCCTCGCTGTTCCCCCACTCCATCCAAACTCCACTCTGACAGCGGCCCGCAACGCACCTTTGGAGATGTCTCGATTGGGGATGACAGGGAGGAGAAGTGACTCAGCTGCAATTTGGATCTCAAGAAGGAAGGCCCAGAAAAGAAATTATTTTGGAGATGTTTTTGGGCTATGGTAAATGTATCTTGCACAAAGCACACTTTCAACAGTCAGCTTAAAGGTCCTATATTATGCAAAATTGACTTTTTTTAACAATGCTCTGATGTTGTAATACCTCAAATGCATACCCAATGTTGTGTCTTGTTTCATTCCGGCATGTTTGATTAAATAATTTTGTTGAGCTATAGTCCTGTCAAATAGCTGAAAATTGTGTGATATAGGTGATGTAATGAATTGGGGCAAACCAAGAAGTGGGCCTACATGCTCCTGAACTGTCAACAAAACACAGACAGAGAAGCCTTTTTGCCAATACCATTCAACATACCTGACTGAAGAAGATATGTTTGGCTGTGAGGGTGTCAAGGCTTTGTTTATATCCTAGAAGAAGAAAAAAGTAATTGGAGCGTTTTGGAAACCCCCGAAAAAACGTCAGAAATGGTTTGGTCCTGCCAATAGACTGTGAAATGTGCAAAAAAGCATAATATTGGATCTTTAAACACTTCCATTGCAATTTAAACAATAGGGTTTAAGTAAGCTGAACATTGAAACTATATTCAGCCTCTCCGTGACCCACTTTGGGGATCCTGGCCCATCATATGGAAAGGACTGGGCTTGTTTAACTAATGTGACTGCTCCCTATAGAGTCATGATGGCACGCTTCTTAGAGCTTGGCACTGGTGGACGACTGCAGCATGGGCAATCTGTATGCATCATTTACATTGCCTGTTATTTTAGTGGGCATTTTTGAATTTCTTTCTTTTTCCATCATTCAAAAGCAGAGCACTGAGGTACACCAAGTCCAAAGGAATCAATTGTCTACATAATCTTGAAAACTTTTGGCCTTGTGACAAAATGGCCATTGTACAGAGAGTGCATAGTGATTTTGCTTTACTGTGTTTCTTTCTTTTTGGCCAAAATAATACAGCTTCCTTTCTCTCATTGTCCATAAAACAGCCATCACACATCTCCACATGGCATGAAACTGCAAACGACATACTGTATTGGTCTAGTATTGACTTACACTAAGGGATATTTTAGTCAAGGGGTAAATGCTTTATCAGCTCAAGTCATTATATCCTATCCTTTAAAACAAGAAAAAAATCGCTTTAGAATCTCTTGATGTAGATGGTTAGTTTTTGATCCACTGATCCCACTGATGCTATCTACTATCCAAGCATGTTCTTCTCTAAAATGTTCAAATTTCTTTCTTCCATTGTCCATAAGTTTTCCATTAAATCCAACTCCAACCAAGAAGATTCGCTTGGCCAGATTGTGTGCTTATCCGAATCTCCACGCTTCACCTTTACCTTCAGAAAGAACCTTCTCGATAATAGTTAACTTATTTCACCACCGTCTCTATCTGGTCTTTCTAGGCTGTCTCCTCACGCTGCCTTCTCAAGTGCTCCAAAGCCTGAACCAATCTCAGATCCCTCCACTCACCCATCTCATCTACACTACAGCGAGCTATCTCATTTCGTCTTTGCCTTCCGACGATTTTTTTTTAGAGTATGTTCCTCTTCACAGTAAGTAATGTCTGGAAGAGCTATCATGGTGGAAAATCTAAGGGGGAAGGCTGACTGGTTATCTGGGTTGGAGTAGTCAAGGAAAATGGAGGACATGAACTGATAATTTAACTCAATAGCACTTAAGAGGAAAAAGCAGATGTAAAGCATGTTTTTGGTCACATAATGGCTGAAAATGACTTAAATGTTGCCGCTTGACATGTGACTTAAAATGCCTTTTATTCTTATGTGCAACATTCAATAAGGATTACAATTTGCATCTTACAATTCTGAAAAGGTTGGAACCTTTGAAGGTTGGAATCTTTAAAATAATTATGATAATAATACAACAATTTGTAAAAGACTTTTCACTTAATTCACAATTAAACATGAACAGAAAAGCAAGTGCTAAAAGATATATAGATTTCCTCACAGTAACTGCTTATTTCCAATTTTATAGCAGCATCACATCCAGAAAGTTTGAACTTAAAAGGTGCAATTTATATTTTTATACGTTACCACCGTCCAATTGAAAATACATATATTTTTTTTAATCAAATTGTGTCTTTCTTACAATTTTGTTGCATGTGAATTGCATTATGACCATCCAATGTTCTGAAGAAAAAAAATCTTTTTTTTTTTCAAATTTAAAGCTAATTTCCTTGTCTTTTCCTTCCTACCCTACCCCGGTCCTAGTATCTCCCCCAGTTATTAATTACTCCCAACTCCTCATCTGTCGTTCCCTAAAAGTAATTACGTCTTGGTCTGTCCCTCCATCAGAAGTGACGCGATAACCGGGGAACCCAAATTACTCCGGGCCGACGAGACAATCATGAAGCCGGGCACACTGATTTGTTAGCTATGGCACCTACTATCCTCCATTTGGCGAGTATGGTTGGGCGTTTCCAATTTCCAGAGGTAGAAGAATGAATTAAACGCTTTATTTCTTGGTCCCAATCACAAGGTAGTACAAATCAGCGGTCTACAGCTGGTGAGGGCCGCGTAGTGATGGAAGAGGAGCATTAGCCGAAGGTACTCAATTCGCTGGAAAGGAAACAATTAAGGAAGATGCGATTTTGTGTCGAGCTAAAGGGGATTTGGGGTATCTAGGTGTCTAGACAAGTGGATGCTGCCCAATGTTGATATGCTTATACATCTCCTGCTTCAGTCCGCATTGGCAGGCTGACTGTATAAAGCACTTGTCAGTCATATTGCCACTGAATACCCTCCACAATCCAACGTTTTGGCAGTCTACATATCTGGATTCTCTTGGGCTGTTTCTGTAAGACAATTTATGTAACTGAATTAAAAAGAAAATTCTGCCTTTATGGTATGTGAGTAGGTATTAATTTCCCAAGGACAGAATATTGAAGGCAAACGTTGCATTGAATTTAGATTGAAAAGAAAAATGATGGAGTAGGTAAGGTTTTAGCGTTGTGCAAATGAAAAGACATCATAAAAAAAGCTAGGAATAATTGTATTTTTTGGGGTGTGGCGGAGAAGCAGTTGCTGGTTGTGGTCAGAAGGGACTGTAGACGCAGAATGGCAGCCACGCTTCTGCCACCAAGTGTCACTGTGGAGTGAACGAATAATGCATGAAATTGTAAAGCGTATTTGAGTGTCTGGTAAAGTATTATAATTTTTTGTCTTTGTTAGTAACTATTTTCACTTGCTTTTGAATCTATGCATGAAAAAACAGAAAGATGTGAGCAGAAATGTTGGAACAAAACTACATGTCCTTCAAAAATGTATACAAGTACACTTTTGAAGACCAATTTGCGACCAAATGACTAAATTTTGATGCATCTCCCCAACACTCCCCCAATCTGCTTTGTTCTGTTCACTCATATACGAGTTTTCAATGGTTCAATGGAAAAATAATAAGCATTTCTTCATACAGTACCTAGACTACCTTTTCAGTAAGTGACTCACAGTGTAGGCAGTCCGTCTTGAGCGAATTACCTTGACCTAGAAACCTACAAGTGTCAGCAATAATCAGCAGCCCACATCCAATGACTAACTTCTATTCCTTTTTCACATTGAATCTATTGCTTTTTATTGTAGCTATTCTAACAGTTGCAAATGTCATTTTTTTGTAGTCGGTTTTGTCACACAAATTGACAAAGCAAGAGTAAACTTCAAACCAAATTTGGCTTTTGGAAATACCTGGATGACTCATATCTGTTGCACAACGGCACCAATTTTCTCCAGCTCGCCGACTGTATGTTTTTCCTCCAGCAAAATAAATCAGGAAGTTATTAGAAGAGATAGACCGGGGTGCGTTTCATTTCCTCACCTGTGTTTACAGAATGCTCCGGTGTGTGCAGATAATTACTGCCGGCTCCCTGGAAACCGCATTCACCGCATGGCCATCTCTTGTCTGCATCTCTTGTCTGCATCGGAGGAGAACAAAATACATTAGCCTGCAAATCCACTTAATTTTTCCTCCCTCTTTCGATCAGCTACCGAGATAGACCAAGGTGCCAAGGAAACCGGGTCTAAACAAGGACCAAACCAGAACTAAAATTGCCATTAATTAGAAATTTGAACACCAGCTAAGATAAATGAGCCACACCTGATTGCAATTAACCACCCTCAAAATGGAAGTTGTAGCTCCAAATTTTACTGTAGCTGATTATACACACAGTGAAATTTGTGTATCTAGAAGTCCTAAATGCAAAGAGAAATCATATTTTAAGAAGAAATTCAATATGTAGATGGCTATTTTTGCTAAGGGTATTATTGTTTCAGCAACAGTATGTAAGTGAATCAGATTGCCTTAGTCCCTTACATAATAAAGGAATTGCCTTGCATAAAATACTGTAGTAGGCATCAATAGACGGCTGCAAGAAATATATCACACACCAACATCAATAGACAAGGAGAAAAAGGCAAGACTCTACATATGTCCAAAGTGTGGCTTCAGGGCCAATCATGGCGCTTGCAGAGATTTAATTCAGGGCTCATCTTCAAAAATAAAATCTATTGCTTTTAGCTTTTATGTAGCTATAACATATAACTTGTGTTTTTTTTAGTTAGTTCTATTTCCCGATGACAGAAAAAGTAGAAGTAATCGTTGTAATCTAGTAATAATCCCAATTTCCAACAGACTTCAAATTATGTTGACAGATGGTTCTCAACTTATGAGTCAGAAAGTGTGTCAGCTCTGTGGGTAACTAGCCATTTCATAAACGTTATATTTTTGTGTTACATAGAACACTATGACTATCAGTGTCTTCATAAAACCTTTTTAACTTCAAATCAGTGTACATCCAATTTAGTGTTCATCATAATACTTAAAGAATAACTTTTATCAGAAACCTGGCTGCCATCTTTCCCTTGTGATGTCACCTGATCCTTTCATTCTCATTCCGCACCACTTCCTCCCTCCGTCTCCTCCTTGGGTTTAATCAGATTTGTGCCTTGGCTTTGGCGACGGCGTGTCTGGCACTGGCGAACGCACTCGGATGATCAGCGCTTGTCAAAAATACGATCTGGAAAAGCCTAGGTGAAGATGAGAGACGCTATCTGAGGGAGAATTTACCTGGTCCGTAACATAAAAAAGCAATAGACATGTGAGCAATGGATGGTTATCGGTCAAGGCAAACTGATGGGTATCTGGAGTAATAAAGAACACTGTGGACATGGGCAGGCAGGGCACACAGAGATGGTGGATATGCTGTAAATACAATCTACTGGGCATTGAGCTATTGAAATGTTTACAACATTCACAGTAAAAAAAGAATACCGTTCATAACATTAATTCATTCATCCTACGTTTTTTCAAGTTTGCAGGTATCTGGAATATTTCCCAGTAACTATGGGCATTAGGCAGGGATAGTCGCAGTCTTGACACTGAGACATATACCGACAGACAGACATTCTAAGACTAGATTGAACCACTTCACCTACCACATGCATGTCTTTGGGTGTTGGGAGGAAGTACTCAAAGAGAACCCACAGTAACACAAAGAGGACACACGCAGGACAAAAGCACTTAAGACTAACATCATTTTGCTATGGACAATAAAGAGTCATAGATCTTTCTAATGTATGTCTTGGTGGTGGAGAGAGAACAAAGACAACCTACATTAACATGGGTAAGACATGCAGGGAGTTGGTAGTTACCTCAATCAATATACAGCACATGACAGCCTATACATTTGGTCTAACAATATGGTCACAGCATGCTAATTTAGGTCACTCAAAACTCTTGTAAATATTTTTAAGTAAATAAGTACTATAACTAGACCAACAATACCGCCAAGATGAAAAAGACCTTAGATGACTGAATTATAGGGACAAAAATAGTCCTTGTGACTATTTAAAGTAGACATTTATGTTATAAGATAACCTAAGTTGGTAAATCCATGCCAAATCAATGCAATCCTTAGACCACTTCTACCTTTGTTAATGTTAGACCAATAATCCCACTTTTAATAATAACACTGTATTATAACTACTGGTGAGGACTCTTATATCCAAAGACAATGCAAAATCCCTTTGATACGGCTGGACAAAAGGAAACTGCAAATTCGAGGTATAAATGACTCCTGGTTGAAGAGGCACACATTGTTACGAGCCGCTCCCGATCAATCTCCCTCATCAGTCTCTGCCCCCGGTTTATTAACAATTCAGGAAGCAGCCGGGGCCCATTTGGAACCATTAACTGTGGCCCTATGTCGCTACAGTGTGTCTCTACCGGGCCCCGCTGTTTGCACACGCAGCAGTCTCACCACCACTCTCCACCAGACGCTTCCCGCTCGATACGGAGATAGTCGATGAACAAAGTATGATCGGGTGCAGACGACTGGAGGCAACAGAATGAAATGTGGGCGAAGTATTGGATCTACATTTTTAGTGCAAAGGGGTTAGTTTGTAGTCTTTCGGTTACAAAAGGGATGCATTGTGGCTGATAAAATGGTAGTTATTGCTTGAATATTTGTTATAAGTAATCACACCGATGCACAAAAAAAGAAAGAAAATCTACTAAACATACATTTTTCTTTTCTTTTTTGTCTTATTCTAATTCACTTGTTGCTCAGTATTTGAAATTATATGCTAAATGTACATAGGAAATAAGGAGTCCCACAAGGTACCGTCTTAAGCCTCATTTAATTTACTTAGAAACATTGACTGAAATCGTTATAGTAAGTACCTGAGAAATACTTTCACTATATGCAAGATGACATAGAATCTTTACAAAACTTAACATTCTAAAAAGAAAGGTTGTTCAAGTAGTTAGCAACAGAAGTACGAATTTAGAATAAGTGCTACGTATAAAGACAAGTTAGACAAGTAAGCATTCGTAAATATCAACATTTGCCATACATTTCAAGGGAATCATAGTAACCAGAGCACCTAAATATTCTTTGAGATGAAAAGCATACTACAATTTGCGTAATGAGAATGGCATTTAATTATATACGCCTCACACGTAATTGCATTGACCTTTTCATATTGTCCTCTTGTTTTACAACAGTCAACTACATTAAATTAGCTTTATCTGTTGACAAAAGTAGCCCCTTGAGCTTCCCATAAAAAACTTGTTGAATAATCCACTGCAATGAACTACAACCTCCTAGGCTCTGCTCTTTAAATAATCAACCGTTTATGCCCACTTTTCAAGCAGCAGTCTTTCTCCTCCTTCTGTCTATGTCCCAGGTGGCCTTTTGCATCAGCGCTTGTTGTCATGGCGCGAAACATCGTTGTAGCCCCCACGGGTTTGGACACCTCCCTCTCCATCTTCCCCCTTACCCCCTTCTACTACAACCGGCCAGCTGCTTTACACAGGTGTTCTAGCAAGATACAGAATACACAAACTGCCCTTGACCCAATGTTTTTTTTTTCTTTTCTAATTTTTTTTTTTTTTAGCCAGACTTGGAACGCACTTTACCGACTGCAATCAAATCACCTAGCAACAGTACACCGTCATTGTGACCCAAAGGAGAACCTGGAGGGAGCCCTCGCAGTGCACAAGCAACATCTGAAAAGGCTGCCTCCAAAATAGAAAGAATGGTTTATCATATCAACTCTTGTTAGAAGGATATTGCAGCGCAGTAGTTGCTTATAGTCTAAACTAATATGGCATGTTATCATTGCATTGGTCAGATAGGAAGTAAAAGCAACATTTTTCCAAAGTGCATTATCAAAATATCGCTGTATCATAACAATGGATCCTAAGTGTAAGCTAGTTCAAGACTTTCAGATAAGAACAGATAGGAAACTGTAATGTAGGATAGTTGTACAATGGATGGAATTTTGCTAAAATTGAAAGAACTAGCCTGTAGCTTTTTGGGGTGGGTAAAAAGTAAAGGTTGAGAGGCAAGTACACCGCCAAACTGGACAGCGCTAATTCTATTGTCTAAAATTCAAAATCCGAACAAGAATCATGGGTTCTTCAAATTAATGCAATTCCTTTCTCAAATGTCTGATTCTGTATAAAAACAACCAACTAACCATGATTTTGAAGAATGAGCCATTTCAGTATTTAATTTCACAGCAGGTTTTACACTCCTTGCACTTCCTGACACAGCCAAACTCAATCTGGGTTTGGGACTGGCACAAAGCATGGTTAATGTACTGGTTCTACATCAAGGAATCAAAAACCTCACCCACTTGAACAAAGGCAGAGGAACTAGCCACGTTACTAACAGGCTACCAGTCATTCATACTATTCCACTCTTTTCATTGCTATTCTATCAGGCAGTGAGGTTGGCTATACCCTACTGTATATCATAAACTATGGGCCTTAGGTGGGGAACCAAACTACCTCTCAAATATGCTTTTCTAAAAAACATATTTGCAAATGCCTATTGCTTTGATGCAACAATCAGTGGTTACTAATAGCCACATAACAAGGCAACAATCTGTATTTGGTTTGTTCTATTTCCACTATTTTGCAACAGCATTTTACCTTGTTTACGACTAGAATCCGTACTTTCAGCTGTAAGCAATTTGTGTATCTTTTCAATACCATTAACCAACAAAATGATGCACCTAAATATGTTTCACCCTTCAAAGCAAGCCCATTTTCTACCGCGGGCCCATAATATTCCCCGCAACCTAGATTTCAATTTGGCGGAGGCTGCTATCACGGACACAACCCCCGTAGCATGGCTCGTTGGGTAAATCAAAGACCCTGCTTGTTACCGCGTTTCATATGCAACTAGAGGATCGCGGCAATGCAATGTCATAAAATAGCTGGTTCACCGGAGACCTCCCGCGATATTATTTCTGCCCGCGAATGGAGGTGCTCGCAGGTTCGGACGCATAACTTACTCAAAATACGCCTGCGATATTGCGAATGGTGGAATATGAAAACAGACAGGTGGTTGTAAATATAGAAATATAAATGCTTGTCTGTAGGTATGGGAGGAATATGGTTTAGATCAAGGCGGGCACAATTGGGGCCTATGGGTGCCTTTATGTCCGCTCACAAGGGCTTTTGGCAATACCGCAATCTTGTTTTATAAGTGCCGTAAAGTTGTAGCCGTAACGAAGCGTAACGTAAATTTCGAGCTGGTTAAAAGTTATGCGGTGTTGTAAATTATGTCGAACAATATTGCATGTGGAGAGAAGGTTTTATGACTGATACATCTAACAAGGCTTAAAATAGGTTGTAAAATTATAATATAGCAGGTGGTAGAATTGAGAGATGGAAGAACTATTCGAAATATGTACTTAAGTAAATGGAGTTGACTTTAAAATACAGGTACACGCATTGTAAATGTACCCCACAAAATACTTCATACATTTTTATATATTTGTGGAGTGGTATTAGGTGGTGATGGAAGATAGTTAAATGGTTCTAGATTTTCACAATTTGCAGTTGTAGTAGTGCCAGTAGACTTGCAAGCTTGTATTGGATTAAGAAATGTCTTGGAAATGGGAATTGGAAGTGTCTGGGAAGAGGGAAGTCTCTGTAATTCTAATCCCTTCTTAGGCTGCAGATAAGCAAAACAAAATGGAGGCGGAACATTTTGAGAGGTCAATCAACTGTCCTGTTAGCATATTGATTGATGTGTCTGACATTTTGCTGTCATTCTTGTCATTTATAAAGAGCATACATTCACCACTATCGTCAACCATGATCTTTTTAAACTCGGTAATTGTAGTGGTGGCATATTTCTATCCAATGTATAATTTTATAACAAAAGTTTAGTTGCTAATCTTTTGCAACATAAGACATGCTTAAAAATATACTATCTTACCCTGTTCTTTAATGTAAAGTAGGCTGTCTGTAGTCTGTTGATGCCAGAGGAGGGACTAAGGTCAAACTCCACTACTATTGGTAAAAATGATAACCCACTTACGGACTATATCTTAAATAAGAGCAGCATGTTACTGACAGATCATTTTCAATATAGTTCTTCTACATTTGGTTTATACATTACTATTCTATAAATTTTGTCGTTCAGTTGCAAACCAATAATATAAAATCTGAAAAAGCATTTTACTTTGACTAAAACAATTTGGACAACACGCTGTTATCATTTCCAGTCTCAGTGGCTGTTTCAAATCACTTTCTCAAACATCCACCTTTGCTTAAAAAAAAACATGACTTTCAATTACTTTTTCAAGATGCTATAGACAGACTTCAACCTGTGCATGTAATGTCATCAATTTAAACCTCCCCCCAACTCATTTTGATAGACATTACTTTGACCATTCTCCATACTTTTAAATCCCTTCGGCCCGAAATCCAATATGGCTCCTGTGCAGCTGGGGTGGTACCATGATGGATTGCTTGTAAGCACCCCACCATGTTTCATCAAACCCTGGCTCCTCTCTTTGTCAGGATGGTGAGACGAAAGACTTCTCCGTGGAGTCTCACTGGAGGGACGAACGCTGTGTTCAATAATTCAGAGGATGTTGCTTCAGACCTGAGGAGAGAGCCGGGGAGTGACCGATGATGCAGGTGGAAGGGGATGGAGAAGGATGAATGGAGGATGTGGGTTGTACAATAAATTCCTACTGACGTTGAAGATATTTGTGGAGTGTGGAGTGACCTCTTTGAAATATCAGAACAATCTAACTCCCCTCATTTGCAAAACTCTTACACAATTCTACATGACTACCTCAACAGTAGAACTATATCAATCTAAGTTTGTTTTGAGCAGCAGAACTATCTCACTCTCCTTCATCACCACCTGAGGAGAAAAACATCTCTAGCCCTTTACCAACTCAGCAGCAGAACCATTAGCAGTCATCCAACATATCACAACATGAGCAGAGGACGCAACTCTCCTCCATCACCACCCAGCAGCAGAACTATCTCAATCTCCTCCATCACCACTCAGCAGCAGAACTATCTCAATCTCCTCCATCACCACCCAGCAGCAGAACTATCTCAATCTCCTCCATCACCACCCAGCAGCAGAACTATCTCAATCTCCTCCATCACCACTTCAGCAGCAAAACCCTCTCACTTTCCCCCATCTCAGCAAAACTACATATTTCACTCTCCACTGTCCAATCACCACCTCAACAATAATTCCACTAATTCCAAACTGGGCCATAACTAGTTGCAATTCAATTTCAACAGCTAAAAATCTCTTGAATGCAAATAGGTGACACCCATGTACCATCAATGGTGCTAATAACACAGTTTGAGAACCAATGATCTTGACAATTGCTAGTCTGAATTTAAATTTCCTTTCATTATTGATAGGTAAACATGAATAAACTTGTCATGTTTTTACACCAAACTACAATCTTTCCAAGTGAAGTTGCTTGTAAAATGTTGGTTAACTTTCTTCCTATTGTCCTCTGAGTCCTCTCCTGCTCCAGTAATTGTCTCCCTGCCTCTCCCGGTGGATTCACCTAAAGTTTCTCCTATAACAGTTCGCTAAAGTTCAGCCGGTCTATACCTCCACCTCTTTGAATCCCCGGTGTCCTTTCTCGTGATCCGGGATTTGCGATTTTTGTGGGAAAACGCCTGGGGATGGGGAGGCATCAGCGCTGACGGACAGATGGAGGCGGACATGTGGATAGCAGCCTGTTCGACACAACAACAAGGGGCTGACCAATTAGTCTCCGCTGGCTCTCTGTGTGGACTCCTCTGGGGCCAGGAGAGGGCCAGGCCAATGTGCATCTGTGGTGAGTTACAGCATACTGCATTCTCCACTGGGCGCCATATCTCCCAACAAAAAAAAACTAGGCTTTTCTTGGGTTCCATGCTATTTTTGTTTGGTCGAGTAATTGTGGGACATGACCTATACTTTATGGTCCAATCATCTATATATGGAACACTGGATGAAAAAATATTAACTTTGGATATAATGTGTTTACAAGTGTGGGTGATATCTGCATGCAATCAACATTAAAAATAACATGTAAAAACAACTCCTGGGCAAGCCTCATTTTAATGTTTTAAACAAAATAGTAAAATCGAGAGTGGACTCAGTTCAATTTTGTAAGCAACATCTTTTTAAAGGTACATAGGTTTCCATTAAAAAATAATATTTGAATTTCATCAAGACTGGAGTGTTTGCAAAGTCCTGAAAAATTAAAGATTGTGGATTTTTCAGTTTTTTTTATCATTACAAATAATGGACAACAACAACAACATCATGAGTGATTAGATTTGTGCAAAATAAATACATCAATCCCAGTAACTATGGACTTTATATGGGAACATCCTGAACACTGGTCAGTTGCAGGGCTAACACAGGACCGACAGACATTCTCTCTTAAATATTTTCTTCAGCAGTTCACCAATGCATTGATATAGGAGGAAGACAATATCCAGATGGAACCCATCACATCATGGGGAGAACATCCAGACCCTGAACCCATGATACAGTCCATTCAAAGGGCCTTAGTCCTTCTAAAACCTATTCGCAATTCCGTTCTGCAGATCTAAGCTTGTACAATCCAATTTCCTCCCAACTTCCATTGAAATTCTTCACGCAACCTTCCACTTCTCTTCTTTAGTGACCTATCCTTTTTCTTTATTTATTCTACTCTCTCTCTCTCCTCCCTTACCCTAGCCTTGAGTGGACTAACGATCCCTGACTCGGCCCAGGCGACATGTCACCAAGGACTGTACCAACTATGGCCTTGTTATGGGAACGCCACATAAACGCGGTGAAAGTTACGGCTGTATCTACTCCCGGGAGGACGATGCGGGGATATGGGGAAGGCCACTTTATTGCTAGGGCTACAAAACGTGAGGGGAAAAAAGACATGATCATTAAGAATTAACCTTACTCCCAATGTGGCTATTTTCAAAGAGGTGATATGTGACCTGACATGGGCGGAATGGAAGCGGGGGCAATTCCCAGTACAAATGTGATAGAGCAAACAGAAGGTAGCAAAGCATTCTCAGAGAACTGCGGCTACATGCATTGTTTACTTGGTTACTAAATTGCATACTGTACAAAATGAATCTATTCTATCCATGTATCATTTTTGATAGTGGAAGATTCAAAATATCACATTCTCCTTATTGTAAGCCAGTACTAATTAGGGTTGCAAGTAATGATTATTTTGCTAATCGATTATTCTGTCAACTATATATTTTCGATTAATGGTTGGATAGAAAAAGGTGCATACATAGGTGGTTTCTTTTTACCAACTTTGAACCAGGTGAAGCTAAAACTATTCCACTTGAGAACTTCTTGATATATCATATTTACAGACAATTTTGGTACATTACAAAATTTCTAGTGCAACTATTCACATTTGCACATTTAATTAATTTATTTGGGCAGTTAAAATACACCAGTACTCCTAAGATTTACACCAAAGCGTATTGCAAGTCTGACTGAAGGGCCGAAGCTGGAGAGAACACACTGTAACACAGGGAGAACACCCAGACTCCATTCAGAGACAGAGTCAAACCCACAACCTCCTTGCTGAAAACTCTGCTACGGCGCACCCCAAGTTTCCTAGCACCCAAATTTCAAGCATTTTTCCTCCATTGTTTCCAAGCACCCCTGAGAACTATCCCAACACACAAACCTGCTAACATCACGTCTTTGTCTTCGCTGCAAAAGGCCAGAAAAAAGGTTGCGACCCATGTTCCCCAATTTCCACCACAACAATACGGCCACAACTGCACACGCATGATAACCATTTTGGCCTTTTTCAGCTGCCAATCTCTTTCTGTGTGGATGTATGGAAGCCTGCGCACACCAAAATACTTGCACTGGGGTTTTTTTGCCTTTTCCCCCGTCCAGCCGTGTTTTCTCAACAGAGAGCAGAGGAAACAGCGTGATCTAAATAGCTCATTAACTTTTGATGACTGGGTCCTTTGGCTGGAGATGTTGAAAGCAAACGGGAGCCAGACTGCTTATGGCTATTGATTCTGCTACACCCCCTGCCGCCCCGGGGGGGGGGGGGCGGGGGGGGCCGCGGGCCGCGGCGGGGGGGGGGGGCGGGGGGGGGC
>JAVQKG010282208.1:0-13869 GCA_036025885.1 Hypseleotris bucephala
GGACACAGCCAAAGGGGAAAACTGCATGGGCCTAGGCTATAGGCTATCGTTAGCAGCTGAGGATGAGTACTGTGCTGTAACTGAGTGACCAATATGCGCGGCCCACGGGCAAAAACCTGAAAGCATTTTGCGGCCAACTAGGTGGCGCTTGCGGCCCTCACTTGGACCGCGGCCCATAGGTTAAGAATCACTGGATTAAATGACTCCGGTGGCTTTTAAATGTCCTTTATTGTGCAGTTTTTTAAGTATTTAATCACATTCTATTGTTGTGTGTTTTGTTTTTATTCATACATTGAGTAATCTTTTATGTTGATTATAGATCTATCATTATATTAGATTATTTTGTGTTGCAAAACTGTAACCTAAATGTATCCAAAATCAACATAAAAAGCATTAGGACCTTTAACTAAAATAGTCCAAAAAACAGATTGAATTTTAGAATTTGAGTGCAACATTGGCTCAGATGGTGGAGCAGAGAGCCACTGGCTTTAGGTTGGTGGTTTAATTACCATGTGGTTCATTGTGTCCACTGGGCAAGACACTTCATCTACAGAATTTGTAGCCATTGGCAAGGTATGGCAGCCACATCTCTGTCAGTTTGCCCCAGGGCAGCTGTAGAGTATTTACCACCACCATTGTGAGAATGTGGAGTGATTGAATACATTTCTAAAGTTTTTTGACAAGGCTTTGGATCATTTGATAGATGATATGAAATTTGTTCTCAGTTGTTGCCAAGGCACAAAAGTCGATTTAACTTAACACAATAGTTGACTTCAAACCACAAGGAGAGAGTTAAGCATTTGATTGACAGCTGTAATGGCCAATCACAGTTAAGTCTGCATCAAATGTTTTCTCACAGACTCCCTACTCTAGTATTTTCACATAATGTTATTTCAGCATGTTCCGGTAATTGATCTTAGCACACCATCTCGAAGCATGTGACACTTTTAAATTTCATCTTCAGCCGAGAGAACATATAGGGAACACAGACTTACAGAACAAGATGGTGGCCATTTTTGTACTAGTCATTTTTTTCAGGATTATTAATAGTTGAATAGTAGGTTTAACAGATCAGAACTGAGATTTTCAAGTGTTCATTCATTCATTGCCACTGTAGTCTGTAAATTTTCTAAAATAAGAAAAAAAGGAATAAAATATAAAATGGGTCAAATGCAATGAACAAATTTTCCTATGGGGACAATAAAGGGTATCTTAACTCATCTTTAACCATAATTATAAATGAATGGGCTCAAAATGCATCATATTGGCATCACACTGCTAAATATTAAGGTTAAGGTTTGTATTTCAGAAAATTCCATATTGACAATTTCTTTAGTTTTATTAGTTGACATTTTGGGCAGTGCATTAGATTATTAAAGGCATCCCACAACTTTTTCCCACAATTGATATGCTATGATATGGCTATATATTTTGAGTGTCTGATGTCCCAAGGAGCAACCAGTGTGATGATCTGACTGATTTTGGAACTAATCTGGATCACCATCTGGATCAAGGAATTTGGCATTGTGGCATTGCTACTTTACCCAAAAACTAGGGATTGGGATGAAATATTCAGGCAATAGCACAAAGAACAATTAATTACATTTTGGTAGTGATCTGAATCCTTGGCTGGATGCATTATGTTTTTCAAAATAGCTGCCTTGGCGGAGGTCTTGTGCTTTCCGAGTGCTTTCTAGTTTTTTTATATACGAAATTTTCTGCGCATTTCAATAAATTACATTATTATAAACACAAGTTGCATTTCTTTATATATCTCAGCACTCCACACTTACATCACTCATTATAGACGTCAGAATACCTACAGGCGAACCCTAAACTAGGAGTAAATATAGAAAATCACAAAAATAGACAATTCACTTTCAAAACTCCATTTGGTCCCATTACCAGCCTGTTCCTTCTCTCTCGGATTTCTATGTGCTCTCCCTTGGGCGTCCCCTCTCTGCATGACTGACACCATCATTAATAAGCCCTTCTGAATGCAGCGGTGCGTGGAATATTGCCATAGACACCTGTCCATTTAACTGGATCTAGACCAGAAAAGCTCTTTAGTAAAAATGACAACCGGACACGCACCGTCAGCTAAACTAACCGCGCATACAACACTGTCTTCATCTTCAATAGGACTTGGTTAATTAATGTCAGAACATCAAATCAATATCATAATTTAGAATGATTAATTGAAGATTTTACAAGGGTGTTGAATCATGGCCAATGACATGGACTCGGTTTTATCGTCAAAAAAGTTGTTAACATCAATCTTCATAAATTAGTGATATAGTTTCATTTATAGGCTGCAAAGTGACAGAGTGGTTATCCCAGCCAGGCTGAGTGGAGTCCTCCTATGTAATTGTCAACCCGTAGATAGTAGAAAGTTACTAGCCGAGTTGGATTTTTACTAGCCACTGTTTGGTTGTAAGCGCATGTGAAGTTTATTATAAGCAGCCAAAAATCTGATATAAGTTGGTTTTATATGATATTTTTGCTTAGTTATTTTGAACCTGAATTTTGCAAAAGTTGTGGAGATTTTTAGGAAAACCATAGCTTGGAAAGACCTAAATCAAATGTGCAACATTTGACCAGATAAAGTGGCTATTAAAATTTAAATCTACTCAGTATTTAGACATCAGTGACCTCTAAATGGTAAAAATGTTAAAAGAAAATGTTTAACAGATGTCTGTATTAGGAACTGAACATGGTTATTGATTGACTATAAATATAATTTAGTAAGGACAAATAACCCCACTGGAAGTGTGGACTGGTGAAAGAGAAGAAGTATAAGTTTCAGTAGATGACAAAAGATTAATCAAATTAAAATATAAAAAGAGAATGAAAATGGTCCCAGTACAAACCCTTGAGGAACACCCCATTTTAACCGTTAAGAAGTTGGTGAAAGTCACAGTTGGGTATGATGCCTAATGACCTTTATTTTTTTCAGGTTAATGTAACTGTTAGCAATGCAACTGTTAGCAATGCAACTATTAGTGCTTTGTCCTTACTTTCTGTTTTCTGTTCAAACTTCAGATATGCTTTTGACGAGTAGCATTAGCATTTGCGCTATAACAAAAAAGTTAAGTTATCTTCACTTATCTTCTATTGTTTTATTTTATTACCACCATGTCACTGTTTTCCTTTTTGCATAATATATTTTTAAAGCATACTAATCTCCTTTCCCCACATTAAAATAACAGTGGATATCCATAAGGCTTTTGCACGTTTTTGTCCAAAAGAAGACCATTAAATCACTGTAGCATGAGCAGAGAACTTACATAAGACTTGCTTGAATGGGTAATACGCTTTGTTTCCAGCTTCTTGGGCACATCATCATGACTAATGCTTTTATTTTGAAAAACAGAATGCACATAAAAGTTCTGACAATAGCAGTAAACAGTGCCAGGCTATAAGGTCAAGCATACAGCAACTAGGTCACACACAGACTGGCTTCAGAATTGGAATAGCTTTGCGGATGACTAGGTTTTTTAGTCTCAGGAGTAGGCACATTTATATGAATTCACACACAAACTGAAAAAAGATTCTCCCCAGAGGCTTTTCGAGCAGTTCTTGCGGGGCAGTGGTCCATAGCAGCTGGGTTTTAGTGAAAGTAAAGCCAATACTGTAGTCTGTTGGGGGCTAAGACTCTACGGTACTGCTAAAGGTCAAGGATAAGGGCTGGTCTAAACAATTCTATCACCATTTTCTAGGCATTTGGGGTCAATGTCAAGGGAGCAAAGTGCATTCAACTTGACAATGTGCCTTGAGGTTCAATGTGGTTGCGAAAGGGATGCAAAAGTTCGGTCTATTCCGTTCTTGACATTAGCCAACTAGCCAAAACTGGTAAGATCTCTAGTAAAACTTTTATCATCAGTAGCCAATTTGGCCAGTTGGATTTTAAGTATACTGTATTTTAACATGAAAGGTTCTCCCAATGCAAGTTTAAGTAGACCTTTATTTTACAGTAATCATTAAAAAACCATTAACAAAAAGTTATAAAATTAAAAGTTAGAATTCCTTTCTGGCTTGTTAAAACACTAATTGGCTAGTAACGTTTAAAAAGGACAATAGTATCCAATGATGTCAAGCCCTGACTACTACTACTAGTACATTGGTGCTTTTCTAGACACATGAAGATGCTTTCCAATTTAATGCATTATTCATTCACTCTTCAGTGGTGGAAGCGAGGCTGCCATTCTGCACCTATGGCCCCTCCTGACCACCACAATCAACACATTCTTACAAGGGCAATGTACAGTAAGTAGTGTCTTCCCCATACGCTTGTGGGGGGTTCAAACCAGCGACCCTCTAGTTGCAGGGCGAACACTTAACCACTACGCCACTGCCGCCCCATATATTGTTATAATAGCTTGGTTAGTCTATAACCATTTCACCAACACCAAACATACTGTAACTCTTCCCTTCAATATAAAACTGATTTGTTCTCATACCCACAGTTCTAAAACCTTGATACATTTCAACTACTAGCAGTGTAATCTGTGCAGAGCTTTTAATATAATACATCCTATTTGAATTTCAAAGCCAGCATCAAACCAGAACCTATCATTTGTCACATGTCACGCTAGGAGAAAGTCTGGGGTTTGAATCTTCAAAAGGAACAATCTGCATCAATCAGTGAACACCAGTGCTCTGATTATACTGGCTTTCTTAGTAAAACAACAACCATTTTTGTTTTTTTCTTTTTTCTTTTAGTTAATTTTTATTGCCTCTTCCATTGTTGTATTGTCTGTGTATTTTCTTACTCCTACACCATGTTTGTTACCAGTGGTATTCGTCTTGATTAGTGGCATTGGCACTTGAACAGGTAGACAATAGGGCTGAATGATCAGGGTAAAAAATCTAATTGCAATTTGTTTAAAGCAAGATTGTGATTGCGATTCAATTTGTGATTGTTTTACCATTGTATTGCTCCAAATAATACTGGTTAAATATTAGAAAAACATGTCTAAAAATGCATAGGCAAAATTTAAAAAAATATCTATTGAGTGTGAGATTTGCAATTTGTCATTCAGTTTACAGAACCTAAAAGGATTTTCCTGTTAGACTTCCACAAGAATCACATGAATCAGAAGATGTTTTTAGTGGTTTAACCTATTAAGAAAGCTGAATTTTTACATACTCTATATATTTTGTTTTGTACAAAGGATATTATATTTCCTAAAAAAAATGCAGCCTTTGCAGTTTGCCATTTTTCAGACCTAGTAGGCAACTAAATGGAAGGTTGGCATTTCGATTACTACTCCAACCAGTTTGTACTATTAGGTTATTGGGCAAGACACTTCACTCGTCTTGCCTATACATTAATGTGTTACTGTGATTTCAGTATTTGTTGGTGGTCAGTACGCTATATCTGGCACATTACATACATAGTGTGCCTCAGGGCGGATGTGGCTAAAGAGCTGTGACTGTGAAGTGAACAGTAATATTGGACTAACTAAAAATAAATACTTGGTTATACTTAGTCCTTTTTTAGTGTGCGTGTCTGTTAGCAATTCACGCAAAAATACCAAGTGGATTTGGACAACATTTTCAGGGAAGGTCAGGAATGACACAAGAAATAATTGATTAAATTTTGGGAGTGATCCGAATCACCTTCTGGATCCAGGATTTTCTTGAGTGAATAGTATCTATTTGTATTTCTATCTCAAAAAGTATTGCACCGATTTGGATTGAAATTTTCAGTGACGGCAAGAAATTACATGACCAGTTAATTAAATTTTCAGCATGACCCATGGAAATGAACTGCCTTGGCGGAGGTCTGAGCTCTCCGAGTGCTTTCTAGTTGTTTTTGTATTTTCTTGTTTATTTGAAGTTGTTTTGCCAGTGGCCTTGTAACCTTGTACCCTTGGTTGAATTGTTATTGTCTATATCGTGCATTGTTGACAGTCTAACCTTGACACCATGTTTGCACCGTGGTTTGGAATCACTTTAAAAAGGACGACTTGTACTTGTACTTGTACTTCTCTTTGCCTTGTTTACATGCACTTACTGAGAATCGTTGTCTCATCCCACACATTCTGGTACAATGCTCCTGTCTTGTTTAGACAAAGTCGGGCTGACGCTAGCTCTTGCTTTAGCCATTTGTTCAAAGCTGCTGAGTCAAATCCCCACATGCACAGATCCACTTTTAGCTCAGTTTCAATGTGATCAACTACACGTCATCCTGTTCTAAACACAAGAAAAAGGTTGTTTAAACTCTATAGACAAAGATGTACCATTATAAATAGACCCTTTCAGAGTTTGTAAACAGAAAGTTCTAAATTACGTAATAGAGCATTGAGTTGGTTTTGGCAAATGACAACCACTCTGCTGCATGTAAGTAATGTCAGAGCCTGGTTAGGAAACATTAGTAAAAGTACCTCACATTGTATTTTTACTTAACATATACATTTGGATACAGTTAGACTTTTGGTTGGAGGCAAAATATTTAAGTTTTACTGGACATGGCCTTACAGAAATGTTCATGACCACAATAGTTTTTTCATTGGTTCAGAATTATTCTATCCCAGGGCTGCGGTATAGCTCAGTTGTTAGAGCGTGCGGACCAAATTCAAGAACCTACAGCGCTTGTCTCGGCTTAGTGAGTTTGAATCCGGCTCACAAAAGTTTGCCAAATGTCACTCCCCACTCTTCACCCTGATTTCCTGTCAGTACCGTCCTATAAAATAACTAATCTACACATAAGCTACATAAACAAACACAATATAGGGGTGGGAGGCAATGGTGTACTTTCCTCTGACTTTGAGACTTTTTGTCACTCGAAAGCAAACACAGAAAATGACCAGTTTTTTACCGTGCACATTTTAGTATCTGCTCGACTTGCTTGGAACCAGGTCTTAGAAGGTACTAAAAAGTACCTGGTTCTGGTCACGGTTGCCTAGTGGAAATGTTCCCAAAGCGGATAGAGCCTAGTAGCGTCTAGTAGTTATTGTTTAAACGGGCCATAAGTAGATAGGTTGGCACTTACATCCACTCTCTAGTTTAAACTGCCATTGTGTCCATGGGCAACACACACTTTACCCACCTCACAGACGTAGGCATTTGTAGCCTCACTGCCACATACAACAGTGGTGGTTCACTGTCATTTCTAAAGTAATCTCCTCTATGAAATCACCATTTTCCGCTTAGAGCCACAAGCAATTCCCACACAATCGAAACGAAGTGCACGCATGTAATGAGCATTGGAGTTGTGTTGTCCCAGTGCACGTGAACGCACCACGGCTCATCTGTCAGATTATCCCTCCTCTCTGGCCTCTGTGGTACTTGGAGAGCCCGGTCTAATTAGTGCAGTGTGATCTGATTTAAGAGGCTCGACTGCTAGCACTATAGTAAACACTTGGCCTCCACTGTGCCTCAGTTCAACCAGACAATATTAGAATTTAATATGATGGAGTGGAGAGAGATTTGTGCTGTGTAGGGTTGCAGGGCCTGACATGAAGGCAATAAGAAGAATCACCTACACTTATATACAGTAGATACCCGTAGCACTTTACATTTAAAGGTGTAGTCGGTAACTTTCCTAAAAAAAAAAAAAAAGAAATATAAGAAATGCTTAATCTAACCCTGTTCTATTGTATAAAGTAAGCAATCTGTCATGATTATTATTTTCATTTACAACCTCCCCTGGCCTCTACAATAACATAAATTTTGTTGGGATACTATTTCGACCATTTATATTTGAGTTTCCTTTTAGGCCCTTCCCTGGCCGCAACTGATTACAGACACTCTACTTTACATCATATATCTGGTCATATAGTCAGTTTTAAGCAATTTTCAATTTTCATTTTTTTTTTTTTTAGGAAAGTTACAGACTACACCTTTAAGTCTTTTATTTATTCACTCCACACTGATGGTGGTAAACTAGGTAGCCACGGCTGCCTTTGGACACATTGACAGAGATGTGGAATTCTACGCCAACAACCTCTCCGACCAAACACCAATCACTCACGCAACCATATATATACATAGACAACAATAATTGTTAAGCCGGATTCGAACTGCCAACCTTATGGTTCAAGGACGACCACTTTACCATTGAGCCACATTGCTTTAGACCTTGTTTTGTCCTTAACTGACATTATTTAGACTCGGTTTAGCCACAATTTATACTTTGTCAAGAACGGGTTTATGTAGACTTAATTCCTGTTACTACATCCCAATTATACTGTTTGTCACTTAACTTTTATTTTGAAAGAACAGCATGATTCTTTTTTTATCTCACTTGGTACCCACTATCTTGGAATATTGATACTTTGTGACTTCAAAATAAAATTCAACCCTTTCCAATGAGAGTTTGGACTCTTCTGTCCCTGGTTTTGGATGATGGAGGAATGAATAGCAGGTTAATATAGGTTCTTCTGGGAAAAAAGTTGACAAGAACACAATCGCACTCAAACCTTGCATCACACACCTTCCCTCGGGCAAAGATGAAAGAGCCAGGAGCTAAAATTCAACTTATTCTAGTGGACCAGAGTAACAAATTTTTTTTACGTATATTTTTGCAAGAGAAACGACAATATATTAAACTCAGGTGCATTTAAAACCATTTTAATAACACCAATTTGAACCAATTTCTACCAGGTATTACTCAAATAAAATTGTCACCACTGACAGAAAGTGAATAAAAGTCATTACACGTTATTGGGTGGCAGGTGTGAACGTTTTGGCCTCAAAAGTGGTGGGTGAAACGCTGGAAAAACAAGTTGTGAGTTTGACAAGGTTGTGATGGCAATTTGACTAGATCAGAGCACCTCCAAAACTGTAGCTCTTTTTGGGGTGTTCTTGGTCAGCAGTGGTGACTATCTATCAATAGTGTCCAGAGGTAAACCAGGTGATATATATATAGAAAATGAATGCTGTTTATTTTGTATTATCCCTTTACTGCACTGTATCTACTTCATTAAGTACATTGTGATACACTGTGTAATAAACTTTAATAACATGTAACTACATTGTAACTAACCCTAACCTTAACCCTAAAGTTACATGTTTTTCCAGTTTGTTAAACGGTGTATTACATTGTACTTAATGAGGTAGATACAATGTAGTTATAGGGCAATTAAGTGTGGCCCTAAAAAGGTTAAAAGCTGGACTAATAGAAATGTATCAAAATATACAGTACATCACAATTTGTTAGCATGTAGCAAGAGGCTGCATATTAGCATGTGGTGGTAACTCAAAATAGTAGGCAAGGTTGTTACTTAACATGTACCAACAGGAACTTTACAATAGGTCTTAAAGAAGTCCAATTCAATGACTTATGGCAATCAACGCTTGTATTTCTCTCATATGTTCCTGTATTCTACAAATGCAGATATGAATGTCTAAAAATCCATATGTAATTTGTGCTGTTCTTAGTTTTGTTGGTTTTGAAGTGAATAACGTAGAATTAAAACCTAGGTGAACATTCTCATAACTGTCATTTTCAATCAATTACTTCTCCTCAAAATACAATTCATTTCTCCTGTTTTCACAGATCTGTCTTCAAATTTTGATGGAAATAATTGGACTCAAAATGGCCGACTCTCTTCTATTGAGAAACTAAACCGCATCAAGACAGAACCAACTCCTTAGACGTACTTTGACCAAACCTTGCATTGTGGATCTAATTCACCCATGTTCACCAACACAACACGTCTACCCCTGGATGCTAATATTTGGATGTAATATTATTTTTCATATTTATCGGCCCTCATGATTATACAGGATTATGCCGCCATTTTTCTGCTGGCCTTGTGCTTCCTATTGGACTACAGTTCCCAATCCGCAATCCATAGCAGGACTAAGGCCGGATCGGGGTCGGTTTTGTCCGGCGCGAAAGTTGGTCGACTTCATAGAGGGCGGCCATCTTTACAGGAAGTGACATCATCGGGGAAGGGGCGATCGAGGCTGAGGAGACACGGGAGAGCGAGGGTCCATAGGATTAAAAGGGGATGGGTCTGGAATCAGTTCTTCGTCCTGGAGGAGTACATGGGCTCGGAACCGCAGTATGTCGGAAAGGTAAGACGCAATTTGAATTTACTGGTCTCACAGCAAGAAGCACCCATGATTTGGTTTTTGGACTTTCTGTGTGGCGTTTGAATATTGTCTCCTTGTAGGTTCTGGTCCTCCAAATATGTACATTGGGTTCCTGAATTCTATGCCTTCTCAATAGGGAGGTTAAATGAATGGTCAAATAATAATTTCTTATCATGTAGGGTGTATAGATAAAGTTGAGCAATAGGTTTGGTGGGACAGTTAAGTTTGTGCCCGTTGAATTAAGTCTATCGATGGGTAAACTTTGAAGTGAAGTGAAGCAAATGTATAATACCTAGAATGGTACAGCACATTCTTGGGGCAGCAGTGGCGCAGATGGTAAACGTTCGCCCTGCAACCTGAGGGTCGCCCAATTCTGTCCCTGGGCAAGGCACTTAACCCATGCCTATGAATGAATGTGATTGTGTGATTGGTGTTCTGTGATTGTCAGAGGGACCTGATGTCTTTGTCAGTGTGCCCCAGGGCAGCTGTGGCTAGACAAGTAGCATATTACCACCAGTTGTGACTGTGGAGTGAATGAATACTGCAATTGTTTAGCATCTTTTGGGAATGCTTTATTAAATTAATAATTAAATCTGGGCTGGCAGTGGCGCAGTGGGTAAGAGTTTGCCCTGCAACCGGTTCGAATCCCCACCCGAGCATATATTGTCGTTGTGTCCTTGGGCAAGACACTTAACCCACATGCCTATGAATGAATGTGGCCGTGTGATTGGCGTTCGGTGGTGATCGGAGGGGCCGTAGGCACAAATTGGCAGCCACGCTTCCGTCAGTGTGCCCCAGGGCAGCTGTGGCTACATAAGTAGTTTACCACCACTAGTGTATGGAGTGAATGAATGATGCAATTGTGAAGTGTCTTTTAGTGGCCAGAGAAGCACTAAATATAATCAATGCATTGTTATTATTATTATTATTAAACTAATTCTTAGCTGCTCAGTTGATTACGCCATTGACTCCTTACTTCAGCCATGAGCCTATAAGGTCTCAGGTGTGAGGTGTCCTTCCTTGATGACTTTTACTTAGCATTAGGAGGCTCAGACTGCGGACTGCCAAAGGTCTTGAGAGAGGTCCAGCTGGCCCTAGGACCCACAGCAAACATCTGAATACAGTTAGTCGGGTTTAATCAGATAAACCTGGATAAGTGTCAGATAGAGTCAGCTTCACACATGACGCTGAAAACACAACAATCCAATCTTCATATTGTGGGCCTCACAACGCAGCTGTGGTCTGGATTAATCAAGTTAGTTTGATTTACTGTTGGAAGAAAGAGCAGAGGTCTGGAATTCTTCACACAAATATGATTTTATAGAGGATTTGCTGCTTTGAGACGCAAGTACTTGGAGGATGTTGAAAGAATGGTGTTTTTTTCATGTTAACGCTATAGTTTAGAAGATTAGAAATAGGAAATTGTTCAAATATAAAATGCTACACTTGATGGTATCTACAGCAAGATAAAATGGGGCAACGACACCAATCGAAAACATGACAGTTATTGGTCATAAGTGGTAACACGTTAACTGCAATTTGATGTTGCTATACAGAAGCCAGGAAAGAAACTGAGGTAAAATAACTATGACAGATTACTTTACAATTTTAAGCATAAAAAATCTGAGGACCATACAGTTTTGCAGGTTGTTTGACTCCCAGGCTGACCAACACACAATTGTGGTGTTTTCATGAATGAGAGTAAATGTTGTTGGTCGGTCAGTGTCTCTGCATCAGCCCTGCGACTAAATACATCATGTACTCATCTGCTGTCAGAAATGATTGAAAGATCATTTGTCACTTTTGCAGTATGTTATAATTTCTTCATTGGGCAGCAGTGGCTAAGGAAGTAAACAAGTCGTAAAGTAACCAGATTGTTAGCTCTTTAGCCCTTTGCTCCAACCTACGGCTAAGACCACATTTAGATCTGGTTTGGTTCTACTTTAGTCATGATTCTGACCTGTTTTAGTCCTGATACAGTCCAGATATAGTCATGCTTTAGTCCTGGTTTAGACCTAATTTAAGCAAAAACTACAGAACGGATTTGGATGAAATTTTTAGGGAAAGTAAGGAATGACACAAAGAACAATTGATTAGATTTTGGGACTGATCCAGATCACTGTCTGGATATAGGAGTTTTATAAAGAATGGAATCTGTTAGCAACTGTCTGGGAAATATACTCCAGAAACACTGTACCGATTTGGATGAAATTTTCAGGTAAGGGCGGAAATTACACCAAGACCAGTTGATAAAAGGGAGTGATCCGTGGAAATGAGCTGCCTTGTACGAGGTCTGCAATCTCTTAGTGCTTTCTAGTTTTTTGTCCGCAGCATTACTTCTTGTAGTCCTAGTCTAGTCCTTGGTTTTGACACTTCTAATTTAGATTGTAATTCATTAAACTGGTCCTTGTAAAGGCAAATAGCAGTTTTTATCAGCCTTACTATCAGTCCTGCATACATTAAATTCTAATGAGATCCAGTGCTAGTAACATGTTAGCGGTATGTTGCATAGCATTGGTTGTGGCCTATAGTGAACTGTGGTGATCAAAATCTCTAGTTTAAACGGAGGATCTGGCTAATGAGGAGTCTAATCAGGAGCACACTTCAAACCCTGCTGATAAGTCAAGAGCAACAACAGAGGGCAAGACAAATCAACAAACAAGTGTGTAAGAAGAGGGCAACAATCAGAGCTTCAAATAAGACAAAATACTAACAATGAACCCTAGAGCTATAGAGATGTTTTTCCAAGTCGATTTAACCAGATTTTTTTTGTTTGTAATTGAGAAAAAATAATTAGTCAATGGTACAGCATAAGAAAAGTCATCTGAGAAACTAAAAAGCACCAGACCTCCGCCAAGGCAGCTGTTTTAAAAAGGCCGTGACTCAGATCAATCCCAAAATAGAATCAATTGTTTGTTGCGTCTTTTCTAACCTTTCCTGAAAATTTTGTTCAAATCGGTTAAGTAGTTTTTAAGTTAAGTTGCTATTCCATTCGTTGAAAAATTCCTAGACCCAGACGGTGATCCATATTACTCCCAAAATCGAATCAATTGTTCCTTGTGTCATTCCTGACCTTCCCTAAAAATTTAATCCAAATCCGTTCAGTAGTTTTTAAGTAAAGTCGCTTACAGACAGACATATGACCAGACGGAAGAACAAACAGACAAATGCGACCGAAAACATTACAGAGAGGTAAAAATTAGTCTATGACCTGTATTATAAAGGTTTTTGCTTTAGAACCAGGGACACATCTGATGCATTTTAGTGAGAACTAGAATCTATGATGAATAATTTGAGGCAGCTGAGGTTTTATTTAGAGGTATAGAGGTATTCCTTACTTAGCACACATATCATTGGGTGTCCATGTTCTTTGTGCATGTATTGTGTTGCCATAGGCTCTGTCTGGTACTCGGCTAAGGATCTTATGCGGTTAGTCGTAAGGTTGACAATAAGACAATTTATTCACAAGATGGGCAATAGCAAGTCAGTCATACTTTCATATACTAAAAGTAAAGTCGGTCTTCCACTTCAAAGAATTACAGTGACGTTATGCTAGTTTTCTTTCTCTGATAGTGTCATTTACTTTTACTGCCACCATTTATTTTCTGGTAAAAAGTTGCATCTTGGTGGTTCAAACGGTATCAATTACTAAAGCTTGCTTTCACAACATGGGTGAAGCATTTGAATCTTTTATTTGAATGAAATCTTAATGCCGGTGTGAGCTGATTTCATCACTTTTCATCTGAAAAATCTGTTAGGTGGAGAGCTTTGGAGAGGTGGATAGAAGCAGTTCAGGACATTTTGGTTACTTTGTATGAAATA